>JALLOT010003465.1:0-11244 GCA_036939595.1 Thalassiosira livingstoniorum | reverse complement strand
CAAATCCGAAAATAGTTTTAAACTTTTCTTCCGTCGAACTTACATTCCGAAAAAATGATTTTTAAGATCCGGACCGCCTTTAACCCATTTTGCGATGTGTTTTATTTGTGTTTAATTTTAGGTCTCTTTTTAGGTCTCTTTTTAGTTCTCTTTGTAGGTTTTTTTGTAGGTTTCTTTGTAGGTTGCTTTGAAGGCTTCTTTGTAGTGCCATTTATAGACTACTTTTTAACTTCTTTTCCATTTTTCAAAGATATTTTTCAGCTTTTCTCTGTATGTTTTTTGTGTTCTTTCCTTCTGGTCTTGTATCTGTGTAATTGTAATTTCTTTTTTCTGGAATTATTTTTGTTTGTATTATGGGTTGTTTCATGGTTCTTTTTCTATTTTGGGGGCTTCTTTGGGCTCTTTTCTAGGCTGTGTCTTTAGTTTGATATCAGCTTTATTATTTTTATGTTTTATCCTACTTGCTGTCTTTTTCATGATCTTTTGCACTATCTTTTATATTATTCTGTGACTGTATCCTCTACCCCCCAATTTAAAAGTTTGTTCTCATTCTTGTATTGGCAGTAAATCATATTTGGGTCAAATTTAATTTGGATCCAGATCCAGAGCCAGATCCAGAGCCAGAGCCAGATTTTCCTCCTGTACTTCTGAGTGCACATTGGATCAGATTCAAGTGGACTTGGTTTTTGGTATTCATGACACTGAGTGCTCTGAACCTCAAATGCAACGATTTCAGATTAACAACAAGGAAACCATCTGCATCTACTTTTAAGACAAAAAGTGCCAACTCAACAAATTATTTAAGCAACTTGAATTTGCTATATTTAATTTCAAAAATAATTTAGATTTTGATTGCAGCAATCAGAAAGGGTTTGCATTAAATTACATTTGGTTTTCATGGATGCCAGGTGCAATCTAGAATTTTAATTTACATTGATTCTTGCCCATGATGTAATCTGGATTAAGATCTGGATGACCATGGTAACCAAATGATCAACTGCTGTGGCTCAATCAGTTGCTATGGCAGATGACAAAAACTCAGTTTAATCAAATGAACCTGCATTCTTTGAGTTTCATTCAATATTTGTTCTATTGCTAAAGCAATGATACTGTGAAATTTGATCAATTGTACTGTCATAGTAATCAGCAATCAAATAAACCACTCATGACTCATTTTTCTGACATAATGATACTCTGAAGCAGCATTTACAGTATGCTGAAGCAATTGAATAAATGAAGGCAGCATCATAGTCATGCATTGCCATCACGACCACAGTCATTTTTGCCACTGCCATATAGTATTATTAAAATATTTTTTGTTTGTAATACTTAGTGAGTATATGTGGTACTCCACAATGCATGACTACAATATCAAAAATTACCTATCTACTTAATTGGTAATTCATTTACACAGGAGTAGATACTTCCTCTTTATTGCTGAACGCTCCACATTTGATCCATAAAATATTTTAATTGTTCTGTATCAAGCTGGTTTCAGTATTAGCAAAATTTGATTTTTTCAGATTTTTTAAGCCTGGATCATTGTTTTTCTTGTCATATTCTTTGATTTTTGTGGTTCTTTTCAGGTTACTTATCTGGTTCTCTGTTTGCTCACTCTTAGCTGTTTCTATCCCTTCCTTCTAAATCTTTTCTATGTAGGTTCTCATCCCTATTTTTTTTGGGTTCTTCTAAATGTTTTTCTTGAGGTTATTCCAACTGATCTTTTGTAAAATCTTCAAAGCTTTTTTGTATGTAGGTACTTTCTGGGTTCTTTTGTTATCAGATGTTAATTTTCTATTATTTTCTAAATGTTTTCTTTTTATAATTTGTTCTAGCTTCTGTTGTAGATTATTTTCTAGTTTCATATCTAGCTGTTTTCTACCTTCTTTTCTACCTTTTCTACCTTTTCTACATTCTTTTCTAATCCCTTTTTCTCTTTGGGTTCAATTTCTTGTATTTTTTGATTAGTTTTGATGACATTTGTTATTTTCAGTGCTTTTTTAATTTTGCTTTGAATACTTACTTACATATTTTTTTTATTTTTTTGTGTCTTCCCATTTGAATTCTTATCTGAATTCTTAACTGAATTCTTTTCTGTGTTCTTTTCTGTGTTCTTTTCTGTGTTCTTTTCTGTGTTCTTTTCTGTGTCCTTTCCTGTGTTCATTCCTGTGTTCTTTCCTGTGTTCTTTTTAGTGTTCTTTTCTGTGCTCTTTTTTACTTTTCTGTATTATTTTGTAGGCTTTTATGGCCGTATGTTTAAATAGGTTCTTTTGAATAATCTTTTTGTGTTCTTTCACATATTTCTTTCTCTTATTGAGAGAGCCATTTTCTGGATTCTCCTCCCTTAGACTAAAAAATAAGCTCTGTATTGCCTATTCCAACCCCTCCTACTTTCAGGTTCTTTTCAAGTTCTTTTCAAGTTCTTTTTGAGTTTTTTCTAGCTCTTTTCTAGCCCTTTTCAAGTTCTTTTCAAGTTCTTTTCTATTTTTTTGGTCCTTTTCTGGTTCTTTTCAGTTTCTTTTCTGGTTCTTTATGGCCATTATCAAGTTATTTTCTGGTTATTTTCTGGTTGTTTTCTGGTTGTTTTTTGGTTATTTTCTGGTTATTTTCTGATTATTTTCTGATTATTTTCTGATTATTTTCTGATTATTTTCTGATTATTCTCTGATTATTCTCTGATTATTTTCTGATTATTCTCTGATTATTTTCTAAAATTTTCTACTTGTTCTACATCTTTTACTTTTCTACTTTTATAGTTTTTTCTTTTCATCTAGTGTTTTCTAGTTTTTTCTAGCTATTTTTCAGTTCTTTCCTATTTCTAATTCTTTTATATATTTCTTCTCTATTTTTTTTCTAGTTATTCCAGTTCTTTTCTATTTTTTTCTAGAATTCTTTTCTAGAATTCTTTTCTTGCATCATTTTCTAGAATTCTTTTCTAGAATTCTTTTCTGGAATTCTTTTCTAGAAATCTTTCCTGGAAATCTTTTCTAGTAGTCCTGCTCTAGAATTTTTTTGGCTAATCATGGTTCTTTCATGGTTCTTTCATGTTTATTTTATTGGTTGATTTATAGATTGTATTAAATGTTGTTTTTTGATGCTTTGTAGTCTATTGTATTTGCTGTGTTGTAGGATGTTTTGCTTGCTACTGTAATGCATTGTAGGTTGTTTTTTAGTTGTTTTGCAAATTCTTACTCATTTTCCAACTTTTTATTTTTATTCATGTTTTGTATGTTTTCTGTATTGTTATTTGTAGACTTTTCTTGGTTCTACTTGTGACACTCATTATTTTTTCTTGTTTGTTTTTTGCTATTCTTCAAAACTATTTCCTGATTTAGTTTTTATGATGTTTTAGTTTCTGATTATTTTTTATGGTCCTATCTCTGGCCTGGTCTTAGTTCTGTGTCATTTATCATATGGATACATTTCTATTTTTCTTTGAGATTCTTCACATTGATTTAATTGTGTTTTTTATCTCCCCTTTCCTTCAAGCTCAAACTCTGCTCCTCTTCTTCTAATTATGTTCTTCAAATCAAAGTGTTTGGTTTGTTATGATTTCCTATTTGATTTCCTGTTTGATTTCATTTTCTGAATCTTTTATTGATTTCTTTTTAATCATCTTCTAACTTTTAGGTTCTTTTCTGAATCATTTTCTTGACTCTTTCATAGGTCATGTTCAGTATTGCTTTCACTTTTTTAGATCTTATTAGATTTCTAATCCAATCTCTTTTATAGATTTTTTTATAGATACCTTTTTGATTTCTTTGTTCTCTTCTAGCTTCATGTACTGCCTGAGTCCCTCCTGGATTACATTATACCATATTCTGTCAAAAACCAATAATTAATCCAATGCCATCCACCACCATTCAATAAGCTATCAGATATAGCCGTTTTTCTTTATCATACAAAATGTATCCCATTTCTTGTTGTGACCAAGTACAATGCTTAGCTAGTTCGACAGAATAATGTTCAATAGCCAATAATATGCTATTGCTTAGATTTTTGAACCCAATTTAAGCTACATTCCTATTTAATTCATTGATCCACCTCTGCATGAAACAGAAGGAAAGAATAACAAAAATATTCATTTTTTGAGGAGAGCTTCAAGGTTGAATCACATTAACAATCAACAATTCCACCAAAAAGCAAATTCCAAAATTTTCATGATGCAATTCATGAGTTTCATACACATATTATTTTTTCTATATTGAAACTTTTCTCATAAACTGTTATTTGATTTCAACATATTTACAGGTGCTCATAATTGCAACATGCTCTTTGTGAAAAAATTCAATTTTTATGATAGTTCATTCAATATTCATTTGTTTCCAAGTCTATGTTTTGGTATATCATAACAATCTCCTCTACATCTTCATATTACAGTTCAAATAATCTTTGTGCCTAAATTGGCTTTGAAAATGCATCACTATTTTCAAAAAATAGTTCAATCATAATTTTGTGCAATTCTTATTGTATAAATTTCAGGATTGATGATGTATTTAAAACAAGGTGTTAAAATGTTTTCTTTCACATGAACAACATTCACATCCTTCAACATCTTTATAAAATGTGGTACAAATTAATAATACTCATCTTTTAGCGTTAAAAAGTATTTAAACACATTAGTGGCACATATTACAACAAAGCATGCTCTAGCAAGTTTAAGGGATCATTTAATTGAGCAGTGCAAAAAGAATAAAAAGACAAACTGTTCAATTGACCAACAAATTGACCACAAGTGCAATTTAGGAAGAGTGATTGTACTTGTCATCCATAGATATCAACTAAATGCACTTAATAATTTCTGTTTTATCATCATGATCATCAAATTGACTATGTTTGCTACCATAATCATATTTGTCAACAAAATTTGTATAAATTAAGAGATCATTATGTGTTATTTCATATCTGTGTAAACCAGTGCCGTAAAGCACAAAATACTCAGCAATGAAGGAGTTTATTTTGGGTATCAGTTCACATGAAAGTACCTAATTTTTGGTGCAAATTATTGGATCAATTTCTCATCATTTGTTGAAGTACTGCGAGGACCAAAAATTTTACATAGAACTTCCACAGAATAAAGAAGTAAAGTCAACAAAGGCTGTTCATAAAGTGAAAAAATTTGCACTGAAATATAGTGTTAAATCACAGCAGCAGGTATAGTAATGAAAGGGTAAACATGAGTGCAATGTATTAGAATAAGGAAAAGTGTATAACTTTGATTCCCACATATTTTACCTACTGACCTACTTACTATCTGCTGCCACAAAATATTCTAAGCGAGCTTGGCTGCATGCAGAATTTGATTTCCAGATAATTGAGTATTTTAATAAAAATAATAATGTCCAATCGTAGCCAATCGCTAATATTTTTATGTTATTCTAGATCCCTCCTGGCTCCTGGATCCTGGTATTTCTCGGTCGGCTGGCGGTGGCGGGCGCGCGGGTGGCCGGCGGGTGGCCATCATTTTTTCTTCGTGCGCCGTATTGCTGGTTGCTGCAGAGCGAGCCACGGCGTCATTTCTGTCCGTCATTTTTGACCACAAATTCCGCAAGCAAACCATTGCCGACAACAATGGCGAACACCCGAACAAGTTAAATTCTTACCAGCGTGAACAAAACAATAGGAAGAAAGAACCTCCGTTTTGAACTCACCCTCAACTAGCCAAAATGTCAGGAAGAGGAGGTGACAAGGGCCAAGGAGGGCAAGGCGGACGCGGCGGCGGAGGATCATCCCTCCAACAAGCTGCAGGAGGCAGAGGCGGCGGGTACGGCTCACACCCAGGGCGCCACGGCAGTCATCACGGAAGTTATCATGGCAGCCAGCACGGAAGCCATCATGGAAGTCACCACGGAGGACACGGTGGAGGACACCCAGTCCACCATGGACAGATGGGCTACCCCCCGAACACGGGATTGCGCCCCATGCCCGTTGGTCTACCACCTGCGGGCAGTGGAGGGGATGGGCCGAGGCCCTTGC
The DNA here is from genome assembly GCA_036939595.1 of Thalassiosira livingstoniorum. NCBI lineage: Eukaryota > Bacillariophyta > Thalassiosirophyceae > Thalassiosirales > Thalassiosiraceae > Thalassiosira > Thalassiosira livingstoniorum. Next base: position 5,268 of record JALLOT010003465.1, on the reverse strand, counting down.
CACCCCCTCTTCCGGGTCAAATGTCGGGAGGGATGCCGGGATCTGCGGGAGTTCCTTATGGATATGCTTCGGCTCCTCCTTCGTATGGCCATCAACCCATGCACTCGGTAAGTTGATTGATGAAAATAAATGTCTGAAAATGATGTTCAAAATTCACATGAGTAATTTTACTATCGATCCTTGACCTTGATATTTTGGAAAAACACATTTTCCAAGGAAATTATTTTTGCTTTCCATTGTGAATATCCTTGCTTGAATTGCATTGAAATCTTAAATTGTCAAGTCATAGTTGTATGCAGAATTATTTTTTATTCATGGTTCTACGAAAGCACTGCAAAAATCACTAGCCAAGGATTGTTGTCTTTTTTGTGTTCATAATTTATTTTGAGTTGTGTTGTGTAAAACTTATGTTCTGTCTTCTTCTTCGGTGTCGTGGCATTTCATTTCCATGCTTGTAATACTAACTTTGCTTAATTTTCTTTCAATTTATCGTTTTCAACCCTCTTCAAAAAACTGAAATTCCTTTGAATTTGATTACACTTCCAATGTAAATGGTCGCGCTTTAAAATGAATGAACTTTATCTCTCACATTGACTCATACAACCTGCAAAAAATCCCATCTATGGGTATCCAATTCAACAAATATTTGATGATTTGGCCAGTACAACCCCCAATATCCAATGCATCAAATGGGATCCCAAATGCGATATGTCGCTGGACCTCCAGGAGCAGTACCCGCTGTACCCGGCAGGCCCTACACAGTCGGTGCTCCTCCTGGTGGAATGCCCATGCAGGGCGGCGTCCAAATGGTTCAAGGAAGCATGCAGGGTGGAATGCACATGAGTGGAAGACAAATGATGCCCGGAATGGGAGCACCCATGGTCGGACCAGGTGGACCTGGAATGGTGGCAGGAGGTATGTCGGGTAACATGGGTGGGGCACCGCGAATGTCTCCCCCGAATGCTGCGGGATCTGCTCCATCGTCTGGTAGGAAAGCTCCTGTTATTACGGATAAATCTGGGAATGTGGTGGATTTGAAGGATGGTGCAGCAACCCCCTCAAATGCAGGAAATGGTGCTGAGAGTGGCGGGGATGATGTGACTGCAGCTACGGCGGGAATGTCATCGCTACAGGTTGCGGCCAAGACTAATGCTGATGCAGGTGCAGCTTTAAGGCGTGCGGCAGAGGAGGCAATTAAAGCTGGTGGGGCAAAGAAACTCAAGGTTAGTCCAGGATTCTAATTTTGTGTCCTTTTTCAACATTCATGGACTCGTTTTCCCCAATAATCCATTTTCACTGTTACCTAATCCATTCGTGACTATCACATTGAATCCACATCGCAGGAGGAGCAAGAACGCCTGCAGAAGCAAAAAGAAGAAGAACTTCGAATCCAGCGTGAAAAGGAGGAAGAAATGGCTCGTCTTGAAAAAGAAGCCGAGGAAAAAGCAGAAAGAGAGCGACTGGAACGTGAGAGAAAAGAAGAGGAAGAACGTCGAAGAAAGGAGGAGGAAGAAAAAGAGGAGAGGGAACGTAAGGAGAGGGAGGAAAGGGAAAGGATTGCGAGAGAGGAGGCTAGGGTTAGGAAGGAGGCAGAGGTATGTTGGTTTGTGAATTATTTGTACTCGTTTTTTCCGAGTTTTACCCTCTTGGATTCTCACAAGCAATCAAATGTTATTTCTTCCTTTTTCTGAAACAATCCTACATTGACTGATCATGACATTTTACACAACAAAAGGAGCGAGCAAGAAAAGAATTTGAGGAACGTCAACGCAAAGAAGCCGAAGAAAAAGCAGAGCGAGAACGCCTCGAGGAAGAAGCACGCGCCAATCTTGCCCGTTCCAAAGCTGCAGAAGCTGCAACCCCACCTGCGAAGGATTTGTCAGAGGCAAAGGTTACTCCTGCATCTGAAAAAATTAATGCACCACCTGGATTTGGCAGTTCCAGCAACTCTGGAAACCCTGGTAGCAGCGCTGGCGGAGGCTCGTCCATCCCTGCTGCTCCCAGCTCGGGAGGATTTCGTCCTGGAGGAAAATTACGCCCAGGATCTGGGCTGCGGCCTGGAAGCGGTGGTCTACGCCCAGGCTCAGGTGGGATGCTCTCTCCTGGCGGTCTCAGACCTGGAAGTGCTGCTTCAACACCCGCCCCAGCAGCTGCGGATAACAATGGCTCGGATCGTCCTGCCTCTAATCGCTCACCACGCATTTACAGCAAGGAAGTTTTGTTGAGTTTGAGGGACTTGGATTATTGTTGCTGTCGCCCGAAAGATTTGCCGGATATGACCATTCAGCGTGGTGGCGGTGGCGGCGGCGGTGGCCGTGACGGAGGAGGAGGACGTCGTAGAAGTCAGGCCCGTCAGGGAGACAATGAATGGCAACGAGGATCAGTCATGCCTAACCAGCAGGGTAATCGTGGGGATCGTGGAGGACGTGGTGGTGGTGGTGGAAGGGGCAACCGAGATGACAGGGGCGGCGGCGGAGATTGGACTCGAGGGTGAGTAGTCGTGGTTATGCATGTTGAAAAATGATACATATTTGTTTGCTCAGCTTTCTTTTTGGTGTTACGCTTTTTCCTACCATATCAACCGAACAGACAAGCTCCACCCCCACCTCGTGACAAGGGTGGACGTGGTGGACCACGTCGCCAGTCGTCGCGTGGATACCCTGAAGACGATGGCAACTATGCACCCCTCGTTCGCACTGCCAATAGATGGATGCCAAAAGCTGATACCTCTGTTATGGTAAAGGTAGAAAAACAAATCAAGGGATTGTTGAACAAAATGACAAAAGAAAAATTCGACAAACTGTCCGAGCAAATGTGTGATATTCCCATTTTGAGTTACGACATGTTGACAATGGTGATTAAACTTGTGTATGAAAAGGCTATCGGTGAACCCGCTTTTTCGGATATGTATGCTTCTTTGTGTTATCGCTTATCTCAACGGGTGAAGAAGAGTTCTTTTGTCAAGATTATTGAAAGCGATGAAGATCCGTTGGCAGAACCTGGGGCTCCTTATGATTATGAAGAAGGGGGGAGTGCTACTTATCGCTGGAGTAATGACGTTAGCACCAGTGATGGAGAGATTGTCGGACCTTTTGATACACCGGAACAATGCATTGATGTAGCCATTGATTCGGAGAGTGACATGGATCCGGTGAACCGAGGTAATATGGAACTTACCCTCCACCGTCTTTTGATCAAACGAGGCTTTTTTATCAAGATAATGCAGTCCAAAGAAAATGGGAAATTCTACACCGTCTACTTCCCTGTGGCAAAAGCCGAAGAGTGTGGCCAGCAGCTCTCGAAGAAAATCTTCACCAGTGAGATTGAGTGTCAGAGTGATGCCACAAAAATGAATACATTCAAGCGCTCCCTTCTCAATAAGTGCGAAGACGAATTTAATAAACAGGATATTTACAAAGACTGGAAGATAGAAAAGAAGACCTACGAGAAGCAGAAATCGACAATGAAGGAATCGGAACAAGCTGAGCGTGAAGAAGAATTGGAATTCCGCCGTATGAAGATAAAGAAGCAAATGCTCGGTAACATTAAATTTATTGGTAAGTTTTTTTTTGGTTTCAAGTGCAGCATCATCTTGTTCCTTTTGCTTACTCTTTCGTATCATTCTTCCATGTATTTCTCTTATCATTTTCTATCATCACAGGTGAATTGTACAAACTTGGAATGCTCAAAGAAAAGATTATGCGTTTCTGCATCCAATCCTTACTAAAGCTTGAAGAGGTTGAAAACAGCGACTACGTCCAGTTCAGAAATGCCGAAGATGATGAAATGGACGAGGAAGATCACGAAGCACTCTGCAACTTGTTCACCACGATCGGGAAGAGTATTGATACTCCGAAAGCAAAGCCATACATGAAAGTCTATTTCGATAAGATTGAATCTTTGAGCGAGGATAAGTCTTTAAGCTCGCGTTCCAGGTTTATGTACAAGGATTTGCTTGAGATGAGATCCAAAGGCTGGAAACTCCGTCGTGAGTTGGAGACCGCTAAAACTGTAAGTACTACTTTCATACAGAATCGTTTTTCTTTTTTCTTTCTTTTAAAGTCAATTAATCTCCCTCCCTTTTTGAGCGCAGCTTGATGAAATTCGCAAAGATGCGGAAAGAGATGAGCGCATCCAAGCTCAACAATCTCAGCAAGGTGGTGGTGGAGGAGGCTATCGTAACGACAACTGGGATGGAGGAGGACGAGGTGGAGGACGCGGAGGCCGTGGTGGCGATTACCGCCAAGATTCTAGAAGAGGAGGTGGAGGAGGCTACGATCGTGGGGGACGCGGAGGCCGTGGCGGTGACTACCGACAGGATTCTAGAAGAGCAGACCGTGGCGGTGGAGGTTACGATCAACGTGGTGACTCTCGCAATGAAGGCCAAGGAGGATATGGCTATTCTGGAAGGGGCTCAGGTCCTCCCATGTCATCCTCTAGAGTTGCAGCTCCTCCAGTGGTAAGCAAGATTGTTACTCCAGGATCTAGTGGTCGTTCCGGAGGAGAGGTATTTAGCAAAGACAAGTTGGAGCTTCGTGCAAAGAACATGCGAATGGAGTTCATGCAAGACCACAACGAGAATGAACTGTTGATGTCCATGGACGAAATCCTTGGTTCTCCCGACGCCGGTATGATTCTTTTGCAACAAAACGTGGAGCCGGCCCTCGAATGCAAGGCACCAGAGCGCAAGGCCATTATCGACATGATTGTCATCCTTTACAATAAAGGAAAACTCACAAAAACTGATGTTAGCGATGCAATGAGGGACATCACAGAATTTATTGACAGCTTTGTTGTCGACGTTCCTGGCGCCTTTATCTACCTTGGAGAAATGCTTGCCGCATTCATGCATATGAAAGCATTGGATGTACAATGGCTTTGTGACTGTGCCAGCAATATCAATGACAAAGGGGCTCAACCGAAGGTCATTGTCGAAGCAATCAAGGAAACGAAGAAAAGTTTTGGAGACTCTGTAGCACGATCACTCTTTGGAGGTCCCAATGAGCGTCGAGCTTTGGAGGGCTTGTTGGGAGCTGAATTCCAAGGTATCGCTGCGGAATACCTTTAATGGATGGAATAATTATTTGTTTTATTTTTGTCAATCTTGAGTTACTTGTCAACACTTCTGGGGCGTGATGACACGTGTGTTGTTGTGATATGGCACAATGGTTAAAGCTTCTCTAAAATGGACATCTTTAATTTTGAATCAGAAGTGTTAAGAGATAAGTAACTTAGTACTAGATGATCTGCAAAAGATGATCTAAATAA
>JALLOT010003464.1:0-11236 GCA_036939595.1 Thalassiosira livingstoniorum | reverse complement strand
CCAAAATACGATCTCCGTTCTTCAGCTTGGCTTGCTCACCCAGAGCATACTCAACAGTCAAAAACACGGCTGGGAAAGAAGCTGCATCTTCAAACGAAATGTCTGGAGGCATTTTCGTAAGACAATTGACAGGTACACGTGCCTTTGACCTGAGCATGTCAAAAGCAAGGCCAAACACTTTGTCCCCGACAGAAAAGGGACATTCCTCAGCAGATAGTGGTGGAATTGCTGTCACAACCCCTGCAAAGTCCGACCCAGGCAATGGCGGAGTGTCGAAACCCGTGTATGCAGCTTCGTCTGGGAACATGACATTCAGAACATCCTTGAAATTCAAACCAACTGCATGCACTCGAACTTCCACTATACCCTCATCCGGAACTGCATGGGGGAATTTCCCAAGGGGAGACACAGACAAATTTTCTAACCTGCCCCTACTGTGCAGTGTCAGCTGAGCATCTCCAATGTTCAGTTTGCTGGGGCGCAATCTTCTCACATACCGGCGTTCTCCGCGATAAGCAATTTCTGGCTCTAAGGTCAAGTTGACTTCTGGAACACTCAACAGTTCTTGAGCTACTTGTTGGAGGGCAACATTTTCTTCGTCCTCCGTATCCACGCACAAAATGCAAAGAAGCTCCGAGCTAAATTCCAATGACGCTGATCGCATCATTCCCCAAACACTGCTTTGAATTAATGATGAAGAATTTCTAGGGGCGGGTTGTGGACCCTCTGCATTTGATGTCCAAAAACAAACTCTTGCCCCAGTGACCGTGTTATGAGACTTCAGCTTCTGGTGCAAATCTTTCAACAAGACAAGGCAGCTCTCAACCATGGCACTATTTTCATAACCAAATTCGTCCGTGCCAAGCAGCGGAACAATAATCCTCACAGGATTATCTTCCAGGTTTATTCTATCCAATTCATGCATTTTGATTACTCGTGCACCAAATCGATTCATTACTGGAGCCTTAAAAAGTTTGGAGCTTCCTTCGAGGTAGACAATGAAGAATGCTTGGTTGTTTTCTTCCAAGCCAGTAAATTTTGACTCGACCCACTCAGTACTGAAGAAAGATAGTTTTGCAGAATCTACGAGATCAAGTGCAATTTTTACATCTCTCAGCATCTCTTCAAATGATCTTGAATTGTCACGAGTAAGGGAAGGAATCCAGGATGGAGCTGGGATTCCATCTTTTGGTTTCCACCAAGACCTTGCAATCTTCGAGAGCACAGGCTCAGGGCCTAGTTCAATCACTACCTTGGTGTTGCTGAAGTTTGTTGCCGCAATGAAAGCATCTTCAAATTTCACTGAAGAAGTTACCCCATTAACCCAATGCTCTATGTCGATTGTCAATCCAATAGGGATCACGCCCCCGCTCACTGTACTAGCAAGTGGTATAGACAAAGGCTGAGTAAATCCATCAGAATCAGACAAAAACTTCCGAATAGGGTCTAAACTGGATTTCATTAATGGAGAATGGAAGGCATCGGACACATCAAGCTTTGCACCTTTCCTATTCAAAATTGCACAGATTTTGTTCACAACTTCCTCATCTCCAGACAAAACTATACTGTTCGGACCATTCATGCCTGCAATGCCAATTTTTGATTGCTCTTTGTCATCCAAGCAGTTCTCAATTGCCACTTTTGCCTCTTCGGTGCTGCATTTCACAGCAATCATGACCCCATTGCCGTCAATGCTTCCCATCAACTCTCCCCTCTTGATTGCAAAAAGAAGTGCTGTTTCAATACTCATTGCACCTGCAACGCAAGCTGCCGTGATCTCGCCAAGACTAAGACCTAGAACAATAGATGGCCTTATTCCTCGTGCTTGCCACATTTGAGAAAGACTCCACCCAACAGCCACCAATGCTACCTGAGCATTTTCTGTCCTGGACAAATCTTCGCTTGACAATGTTTGGATGAGATCAATGAGTGACTGACCTGTTTCCTTCGAGTAATTTTTTTCACACTTATCCATAGCCCTTTGGTAGTCGGAATTGGTTTCATACAGTTTCATGCCCATCCCAGGATACTGTGATCCTTGTCCGGTGAACAGAAACAATATGCTTTGTGTTTCATTGGAACCCATATTTTGAAGGGAAACCTCCGTGTTGCAATTTGGTTCAACACCAGGTCTCATTTGGGTATGAGCATACCGGAATCTGCTGAAGCTCATTATCAAACCATCATCGTCACTGATATCAATGTCACAAGAGATCATGTATTGCATATTCTTTACCAACGACATGTGAACCCAAAATTTTATCTCTTTGTTGTGGAAATTGGACCTTGAGCGAAGTATTTTCAGGCGTGAAAACCCTGAAGGAACCAAACTATTGTTGTTTATATTTTCCGCATCATGACTAGCAAGAACTCCAATCATTTGAAAAGCCCCATCCAATACTGCTGGATGGACATAATAAAATGAATCGTGGATATGCTTCCAGATAACTGGAAGGCCAATACAACCCAACACACTTGTTCCTTTGTCATCGACCCAAACAGACTGAACAGTTTGGAATGCACCACGATGGAAACCTGAGTTAGCAATTTTCTTGTAGGTGGCTTTTAATTCCTTTATTTCTCTCTTGTGCGTACACTTCATATCTTTCAAGCGTTGCGTCCAAAATTCTTTCTTATTCGTATCTTCACTTGGTTTGGAAGCAGCGACCTGCTTGATTGTAGCAAGCACTTCATCTTCCGTAGATGAATAAGAACATCCTTTGATGAACGACATCTCTCCTCTAAGGTTTTGTTCGCAAATCAATTTGCAATTAGAAACAAGGTCCATGGGCCGGAGAAATGACATGTCATATAACTCCAACACATGGTCAGTACTATTCATTGGCAAGTTCATTTCTAACTTATTCGTCCCCACAGCAACAGCCATCTCTACATAACCTGAAGCAGGGAATATAGTCCTCCCATTGATCACATGGCCTTCGAATAGCTCCATTAGCTTTTCATGAAAAATGGCGTGATGCTCGTGGCCTCGTCTGCCAAGGTCTAATTTTTCTTGAAGGAGTGGGTGAGGAGCAGGATTGATCCATGGGATTCTCTTGCGGTTTGGAAATGTCTTCTCCGGATCAGATGTTGATCTAACTGCAATATTTACATCTCTCAGCATCTCTTCAAATGATGTTGAACTGTTGCGACCAAGGGAAGAAACATAGGTTGGAAATGGTATCTCATGACTACTTGGATTCCACCAAGACTTTACAATCTTTGAGAGCACTGGTTGGGGTCCTTGTTCTATTATTACGTTGGTGTTGGTGCAAAAGTTTGTAGCAGCAACGAATGCTTCAGCAAATTTCACCGTAGACGTTACTTGATCCACCCAATGGTCTACACCGATTGTTGACCCAACAGGAATCACTTTTCCAGAGACTGTACTGGCAAGAGCTATTTTCAACGGCTGGTGCAACCCACTTAAATTTGAGGCTGATAAAAACTTTCGGATGGGATCTGAAATGGGTTGCATCAAAGGAGAATGGAATGCATGTGACACTTCAAGCTTCATTCCCTTTTGTTTCATTTTCCTGCAAACTTTCAACACGACTTCCTCCTCTCCAGATAGAACAAGACTTCTAGGCCCATTCACGCTAGCAATGCCTATTCTCGATTTATCTGAGTCATTCAGGCACTCTTTGATTGCATTTCTTGCTTCGTCAGTGCTGCATCTGACAGCAATCATGACCCCATCGTTGCCCATGCTATCCATTAGTTCTCCCCTTTTCATCGCAAAACAGAGTGCACATTCGATGCTGATTGCACCTGCAACACAAGCAGCTGTAATCTTGCCTACACTGTGGCCTATAACCATGCTTGGCACGATACCATTTTCACGCCACATCTCACTTAAACTCCATTCAACAGCCAAGAGTGCCACTTGAGCGATCCTTGTGTTTGAAAGAAATTCCTTTGGAGATGTACTGATTAGTTCAAGAAGTGACTCTCCCGTTTCTCTTCGATAAAGGTCATCGCAGAAATCCATTGCCTCTTTGAAATAACTGTTTTCCTTGTACAAATCCATTCCCATGCCGGGGTATTGGGAGCCTTGACCAGTGAAAAGAAACATAATATCTTGCGATTCATGACATGTTTTGCTTATGTTTTTTTTGTGATTGTCTGCATCTGGCTGGCAAAGAATGGCATGTGCTATTGTTCCTGAATAACCAAAAGAGCTCACCCCTGCAACAAAAAAGTTCTTATTGAATCTTTCAAGTGGCGCATGTGTTTTTGGAAAGGCAACTGAAAAATCATGAGACTTTGTCACATCTACAATGTGAGGATTGATTGTCTCCAAACCAACATTTGGCGGGACATTTTCGTGCATGAGAACTAGCACTGTCTTGATGACGCCCGCAATGCCTGCTGCATACTCAAGGTGGCCTATGTTCGCCTTCACTGATCCCAGAATCAATGGGTTTCCAGGTGACTTTGAATTGGAAAATATGCCTGCCAATGCTTCCACTTCAATAGGGTCGCCAAGAGGTGTGCCTGTTCCATGACATTCAATATAGTCAACTTCGCTTGGTCTGATGTTTGAAGCAACTAATGCTTTCTCAATTACCCGCTTTTGTGCAGCACCATTTGGAGCAGTTATTGAGGCTGATTTTCCATCGGATTGCACGCTTGTACCAAGTAGATTGGCATATGCAGGCTTAGGTGAAGAGTTTTCAAATGGCTCAAGAATGATCGCCCCACAACCTTCCCCTCGCAAAAAACCATCAGCTGATGCATCCCAAGTATGGCATTGTCCAGTAGGAGAAAGCATTCCTGCCTTGGCGAATGCTGCGAATACTTTTCGGTCAAACAATTGGTTTACACCAATGACTAAAGCTACTTTGCATTCACCATTCGCCAATGCTATTTTAGCAGAATGCAATGCAACCAATGACGAAGAACAAGCAGTGTCAAATGAAGTGTTTGGTCCTTCTAAATCAAACGCAAATGAGATGCGACCACCAGCGATGGAAGCTGAAGAAGTAGCATCATACACTGAAATGCTAGGTTTTTCACTTTTTGAAAAACTTGCGCCAACTGCTACAAAAACACCACAATCCAAACCTTTTAAATCCTTCTTGGTGTAGCCTGCATCCTTAAATGCAAGATAGGCGCATTCCAATAAAATCCGTTGCTGTGGTTCCAATGAAGCTGCCTCTATCTTGGATATGTTGAAGAAGGAGTGATCAAAATGATCCATGGCATGCACAAATGATCCATGAGATGCCCGTAACTTTTCCTCCGAACTGAGGTTTAGTCTTGAAAGACCTGAATCGCAATCCCAGCGATCAAATGGGACCCTTGATGATGTATTTCTTCCTCCACGGATTAGGTCCCAGAAGCTTCCAATGGAAGTTGCACCACCAGGAAAATGACAGCTCATTCCCAAGATTGACAACTTGCTAGAACTAGACTCCTTTCTTTGATATTCAACAACTTTTTCATGTTGGGTTAGATTTTCTTCTGGTACCAATAGCCCTGAGAGATGTTTGGTCAGATCCTCGACTGTAGGGTGGCTGAAGATGATAGCAGCTGATAGTTCCACTTTGAAGATTGAGCGGAGCTTGGATGACAGCTCTGCCATTGCGAGAGAGTCAATCCCAAGATCCATCAAGCTTGTTGTACAGTCAAAATCACCTTGAAAATTGGCGATGCTGCAAACAACTTTTTCTACTTCTGCGAAAATAGTCTTCTCAGTCCACTCTCCTTTTGCAGATGTATCCAATGATTCGGTTTTGTACATCCCATTTTCGGCAACATCATTTTCTCTCTTTTGTTGCTTCAAAGGAAAGGTAATATGTGCCCCAAAACAACCTTTACTCATCGCATTGTACCTCAACTTGAGAGCATTTAGGTCAACCTCGCCAGAAGCATCTTTTAGCCCAACCAATGATTTTACAGCAACTTTTCGACCGTGCCAAGTTGTACAAGATTCAACAACAACATCAGCATCAGATCCATAATACACCACACCTAATCCCTTCAGTTTCCCGTTGAGTTCTCTCGAATCATCAGTCAAAATATAATCAATCTCTTCATCCTTCCTTGAGACTTTTTTCAACAGCATGGAAACAAATGTTTGACTTCGATAAGACACAATAAGCTCTAAATCTTCAACAGCTGAGATGGCATCCAGCCATTCAGACCAAGTCATCCAAAGTCCAAAACTTCTCTCATCTGCAGCAGTCTTCCAGATGGAACAGTCAAGACCATGCAAATACAGTGGGTCCTGTGAAATGGCTTCTTCTAACAGCAACATACCACCTTCTTCCAATGAATTACACAACCGCTGGAGAGCTGCTCTCACATCTCTTGCGATATGGATTGCATTAGCAGCAACAATAAGATGAAATTTTTCCTTCCTATCAATGCTTGAATTGACGTCATATTTTGTTCTCGATATCAGAGGGTGATCCTGTAGCGATCCAAGCCTGATATCAAATATGTCACTGCAGACATAGCTCTCCAACATATCTTCCAGAAGGGGCACTGCACGCCGTGTAAGACCACCACTACCAGTGCCAACTTCAAACACTCGAAGCTTGATGCCTCTCCATTCACTCCGAACTAGCCCTATCAAAGCAAATAGATCATCAGGCGACGATGCATTCCCTACAGTTTCATAGATAGAATCGTGCTCTGGGTGCAAAGATATTTGACGAAGCGGATCTGAAAGCAATCGCGGCATATCACTATAAAGGTCCACCGTAACACGACATAGCAAATAATTTTTGTACAAATCTCCATCAAATTCTGGCATTTCAATCGGAGCATCACTTTTGGCATGTTTTAGCACATTTTCCAACCAAGGATACAACGACAAGGCTGAAGATTCATCGGTCAAATATTTTTGTAAATGGAACGCTGCATAAGTCCTGGTCTTTTCTGATTCGTGGTCAAGAATTTGGTTGTAATGCTCCCCTATTGCGACAAAACAGTTGTTTTGTTGGGTTTGAAGGGACTCCTTGACTGCGTTGTCTTCTTTATGAAACTCTGACAAAAGCGGCTCGAGCAGAGGATGGCGTTTAGTGGTGGACAGCAGTAACTTCCGGTCAAGTGGTGTAACCGCTGCTTCAAATGGCAAGAAGGAAGAAAGAATGTGCTTCAAAACTCTTCTAGCATCTGATAATGGAAGCATTTCTTCATTTGACCACCCAACAAATCTCTGAAGAGATGCAGCTTTTCCCACTTCTGCAACTGCTGGCCATTGTATTGCCACTCCAGGTAGATTCAACTGCTTGCGGCATCTTATCAATGCATCAAGGTAAGCATTTGCGGCAGAATGGTTGGCTTGCATTGGATTGCCAAATAGGCCAGCGGCAGAAGAAAAAACGATGAAATGTCTAATGTTGTCTTCAATCGTATGCTTGTGCAAATACCAAGCTCCGTCTGCTTTTGGGCCAAGGCATGCACGTAGAGCCTCCGTATCCAAGTTGATGATTGGACGATCACAGAGAACCCCAGCCGAATGTACAACTGTATTTATTTCCCCATGTTTGTTGCGAATGGATTGTAGGAGAGTCTTCAAATTGTCGTCGTTTGACACATTGCAAATTTCAATTGATAAAGCAGCACCGCGGCAAATCTTTCGAAGCTCCATCAATCTCATTTGAAGATTTTGTCCTTCATATTCAGGCACTGTTCCACTTCGCGAAATCAACACAACGTGGTCTGCTCCTAATTCAAGCAGTGATTTAGCCGTGACTAACCCAAGACCTCCGAGGCCACCGGTAATTATTGCTATCCCAATATCTCGTTTTGTTTGCATATTGATTGCAACTTTGCCGATTGTCTCCCCACTTTTGAGCCTCTGGAAAGCATGAAAAACACCATTTTCAAAATCGAACACTTCTTTGGGTAAAGGCTGGATCACACCTCCATGTACTTGGTCTACAAGGGACGCCATTTTTGAAGATATTCGGGAAGGGTTGTCTCTCATATCATCTCCCAATGTGTAATCAAAGTAATTCACATCAGGACGTATCTCTGACACCTCATTTTTGCTCAGAGTATTTCTTTTTGCTATTTCAACAAAGCAACCTCCGGGTCTTATCAAACCCAATGACTCCTCCACCAAATTCCCAGATGATAGCACTACATCAATACCTCTCTCCCCCACTAGGCACGTCATCTCAGATTGGAAAATATGCCCATCTCTACTAGTGCTAATATGCTTAATACCTAGGTTCCGCAAGAAATCATGCTTCGATGGACTTGCTGTTGCAAATATCTCAGCTCCTACATGACGGGCATATTGGATAGCAGCTAAGCCAACACCGCCAGCAGCTGAATGAATGAGTATTCTATCGCATTTCTTGAGTCGAGCCTGCTCGATAAGAGCCATATGAGCTGTCAAAAACACTACTGGCATTGTCGATGCATCCTCAAATGAAAGGGCTGATGGGATCCTACAAATCAAATCCACAGGGACATGCGCTTTTGTCCTTAGCATACCAGAATACACACCAAATACCTTATCTCCTACACAAAAAGAACAATTTGGAGAACATCCTGTTACAATCCCTGCAAATTCAAATCCTGGACGTGGGCGTTTATTGCCAACGACATAGAGAGATTGTTCCTGAGGAAGGACAACGTTCAGAACGTCTTTGAAATTTAGTCCGACTGTATACACATCAATTTCAACGCAACCATCAGGGATGTCATCTTCATAAGCATGAAGAGCTTCGATTGAAAGATTTTCAATGCCGCCCCCCTCCCCTGTCACAAGTTCTGCATCCCTAGCCACACATGTTGCCGTTGACAACTTCCTTGTATATCGTCGACCTTGTCGGTAGCACACCTCCCGCTCTTCAGTAGAATAATCTCTTGAGAATTCATCAATTATTTGTTGTGCTAGGGATTTGTCATTGGCTTGCAAATCTGTGTCCAGACAAGTTATGGATATGATGCTAGAGTCAAGCTCCAAAAGCGCTGTTCTGACTAACCCCCAAACAGAACCTCCTGTCAGGGCTGATTTTATTGCAACATCATCTACAATGTCCAAGCTCTTGTTGTGAATAAAAGGACCTTCGACATTGGAAGTGATGAAGAAAATGCGTTGGAGTGACTTTCTTTCTCTGGCAAGCTTTGCCTTTTCATATATGGCTTTTATCAAGAATAGGCAGTCTTCCAGCACTTTGGTGCTATCGGATGGTGAAATAATTTCTAGCACTGGGACAATAATGATGTCTTCCTTGACTTTGACCGACTGAAAATCACTTGGCTTGAGAGTCGTGGTCATGGCTTTTAACTCCTTAATGCTTCCATCACTCAGTACTGATGTGCCTTCTAGATGAACGACTGCGAATGTTGGAGAGTAGTCGGTTTTGTCACAATGATTGAGATCCTTCTCTATCCAAATGGCAGAGTAAAGTTTTTGACTGGGAATCTGCGGAAGTTGGAGCTTGCCACAAACAAAGTTTTCAATAGAAATGAAAACTCCCCTTGCATCTGCCAACTCAATGGTACATGATGTTATTGTTTTGCCCTCGTTGTTCTTTGTCACCAGAGCCCACAATGCTTCATTCTTTTCAAATTTCAATCTGCGATGCATTACTAAACGAGAAATCCTGGATGGCACCATAGCTTCCTTCTTTGAAACAGTGCCTGCTAGAAAGCCAAATAGTTGGAGAGCGCCATCTAAAAGCGCAGGATGAAAAGTGTAGAAAGCATCATGCACATGGCTCCAGCTCTCTGGAAGCTTCAATTTGCCCAAAACACTTCTTCCCTTACTTGGACTACGCCATGCTGAGTCTACACTTTGAAAGACACTTTTGTGATATCCAAGAGCAGCCAACTGGTTGTACCGGTTGCAAATTCCCTCAACAGCCACTGTGTGTTCCAATTTCCAATCCTTGACGACATTGGAATTCTTGGATGAAAGGGCATCGCTTTGAGGTGCAGATGTCGAATTAATTTTGTTAATCTTAGCAAATGTGACAACGCGCTCCTCGTTCTGTTTTTCGCTGTTGCAGAATTTAATTCCTCCACCAAATCTGAATTCTGACACTAAAGAGCAGTTACGTTCAAGGATCATCGGCTTCAAAAATTCAATACCAACAAGCTCCAAAGCATCTCCATTTTCTGCTTCCAATGCTCTTGACCCAACTGCTAATCCAATCTCGATAAAACCAGTAGCAGGAAACAAATTCATACCAGGTATGACATGATGCTGATAAAGATCCATTAATTTGTCATGAAAAACAGTGGTATATTCTAGTCCACGTGAGAAGCGACATCCAATCTCTCGCTGTTGCTGTAGAAGCGGATGAGGAGGATCCTTGTTCCATGGAATACTCCTTCGGTTGGGGAATATTTCGTCAAGACTCAACAGCGTTGATTTTCTTACAGCAAAACTGGCAACTTGATTTTTGCCTTGGCAGGATCTTTGAGGATCGGTTTGGCGCATTTGGTTCAAACCCAACTCTACACTGACATCCTCTCCATACCAGTCTTTCGTCCAATGCTTGTAATTCAGTATATTGTGCTTGACTCCTGGAAGTATATGACTAACTACGGAGTGTAGATTCAAATAGTTGATGGTGTCTATTTCTCTGGGGTCCTTGGCTTGGGACAAAGAAATGACATTCTTTGTCCTCTCACATACCTCGCTTGCTTGATACCATGAATTGATGTGGCCACCAAAGACCTCCAATGCAAGGCATAACGGGATAACTGCAGTAAGAGGCGCAGAGAAAGAAAACCAGCCAGACCAGGCAAATTTTTTTCCGATTGAAGGAGACATGGGCCCAGTCTTCTTTTGCCCAGTGCAGAATATTACACAATCATTTCCATCTAAAATAATGGAGTCTTTCTTCCCTCGTGTGCAGATCACGACATGTTTTGAATCTGAAACTGCAATCGAAGATATTGACTCTTGTTGGAAACTGTTGGCATGGTTTATTTCATCTTTGGAACAGACCCCACCTCCAAATTTTACTGCTCTAGGAGTCAATGGTCCATCACAATGAATAAAGTGATCATTCTGATATTGGATTTCGTCCCCCAAAGCTTGACTGTGTGCATACTTTTGTAAGGGAATGTAACCCGAGTTGGCAGAATCTCTCTCAAAAAACACAGTGTGTCCTCTATGAACCCATAGTATTGCTTTGGATGGAGACAATGTTTGGAGAATGTCAATGGCAGCCTTCCCACTAGATGGATACGAATTTTCAACAAAAGAGAATAAGTATTGCAAACCATGATAAACAGAAAGGCTACTATGCAAAAA
>JALLOT010003463.1:0-11245 GCA_036939595.1 Thalassiosira livingstoniorum | reverse complement strand
AAATTTCGCCGATAATCGCCAAATCGCTAAATTTTAATCATTCCAAGGATGTTCCAGAGGTAGTCAAAAATATGGAAAGGATAAAAACTAATGGAAAGCGTGCTATTCAGAAGCAGAAGGCAGTGAATGTGGCAGAGCAAAAGGAGAAGACAAGAGTTTGAAGGGAGGGGCAATTGCTCAAGCAGTTGCCAAATATTCAACAATCGCACAATAATTCATATGAGTATTCAGTTCCATAATACATATCACACAACAAACATTCAGTCACACACAGCAACATAAAAATACACAAAAACCAGGCTTTCTCAAGCCCACCCCCCCCAGATGTCAAGATGATCCCCACATTTATTGTTTGCCAATTGATTCATTACATTGGTTTGTCCTTTAACTGATTCGATCGTAAGTATTGCATGATAATTAAGCAGACAAGTGCATTTAATTAAGTTTTAATTAGAATGTAATAAGTTGTAAATGGCAATCCATTGTCAGTTGTTTGTAGCAAATTGCCTGCTTTCATTATTCATTTACTATCTTGTAAGCTCAAAAGATTGTATCTAGCTAGCTTAATTACCTGGCTGAGATAACTATGTGTATAGTAGATATGTTATTATCCACTAAGAATTAGGTACGATTTTGAAATCTAGGCCTATTTTTTAATCTAGTGGGTGTTCTACCTAAACGTGTTCAAATATAAAGTATGGGAGCATAGAATGCTGGTACTTATCTACAGCGTATTTTTTTTTTCATTCCATTTCAAATTCAGACTAACAAATGTGTGCAAAAGAGGTTGGATGAATTTAGGAAGTTGTGGAGTAGTGTTGGATATTGGAGGTCGGTTGGAGGTTGAAGTTGGAGAGATTGGCTTGAGACCTGTGGAGATATCCTACCCATTTAAAATCTATTGTTTTTGATAGATTTTGATTAAGGTTTTTCTCCAGTTTTTGAAATCTATCAAAAACAATAGATTTCAGACATACTAATTCTGTGTAGTAGAGTATACTTAGATAAAACTTTATGTACAATGTACAAAATATATTGTAGGTAACCATCATTGTGTTTACTCTATTTTAAAATTTAGGAATAAATATGATTTTTGACAATATGATTTTAGCCGTTAATTTTTTACCATCCGGATATTAATCATAAGTACTGAATTACTCGTAATAGATTACCATACATGCTACTCTTCTACCTAAAAATTAGAAAATCAGATGCCTCACACTAACAATTGATATTTGTACCCTAATCACATTACATTGCTCTACTCACCTGAAGAAGACCTGATAAAACCAAATGTCACTTATGATGGTTCTTTGCCAAAATTTTACATATGGGGTATTTGGTATCAAAAAATGTAATTTTCTGCTCTTTACAATGGCTTGATAAAAACCAGTGACTGGTTAAATGATGAAGAGTAATAAATTAAAATGTCCTATTGCTTAATGGTAAGACAACATGGTATTGGTACTGAAATCAAATGTTTGTGGATGATTTGCTAGCTTTTTGATATGCCCACTAACCACCTCCCAGACACCATCTAGAGAAATAATTGATTTTTTTGTGAAGCTATCAATTGATTCCATGCAATGTTTGACAATGGATTGATTTCTATGAATGAGTTAGTATGTTCTTTATGGTATTACTTAATTACAGTCCATCCCAATCCAAGAGAAGCATAATTAGTCTGTCTGTCCCCTTTCTCTCTATGTAGTTTGTATGTTGCCTCTGGTATATAGTCTAACTTCTTCTGTGCACAAAATTAACAGGTCAGGCTTATGAGCAAGGTTGGTGTTTATGTAAATAAGACTACATTACGCTCCAGGCCCATCAAATATTGGTGGTTATTAAGATTTGACTGGTGCCTAGTGCCAGAGTCTACAAAGGAATATGCAGAATGATTTGGATCTATTTCAACAAAGAAAAAAAACTCAAGGAAGCATTTTTTCAAAAGTACAATATACTTAAAAAATGTAAATTCTACCTAACCTGGATTGGGGTGAGTCCTTTTGTCATCTTTACATCTGATTTCATGAAGGAATTAATATTTATGTCAGTGTAATCTTGCCATCTTACTATCTTTTTGTCATCTTTACATAAAATTCATGAAGGAATTCTTATGGTCAGTAAGAATTCACCATCCTACCATCCTGTTCATCTTTGCAAAAACCCATACAATGGAGGAATTAGTACATGTTTCATGATTTTGTTGAAACTTTTGGTTTGCAAGGTCTGTGAGGTCTCTCAATCTACCATGGTTGTTTCTCCCCAAATGATAGCATTGTCAAGCAAAAAATCATATCTCTGAAGTACAGATTTGGTCTAAATAATTGGCATGAGTGACATTGGGTCGAATCAAGTCTTAAATCATTAAAAAGACAACATCATACTACTTATGGTTCTATTATTGGTCATTGGTCACAACATCTTATAAACTATAGTACCATTGTCAAAACTTATTGTATCACAATGCTTCAAGGTAGATACCAAACCGAAAACTTAGGTATTGATAATTTTGTAGTGTAAATACACTGTATTATTTTTGTCCATCTGTCATAGAAGTACTAACAATAGGCTTTGAAAATCTGACATGCTCAAGATATTACTGCATATGTTTTTTATAATATTTCCTATGTAAACAACCCTCTGCTCTGATGACTCAGTTTTTGATTGGGATGTGAAAAAATCATACAACACCTTTCAATGACTTGCAATGATGGCTAGTCAAGTTGTAGGAATATTAATGTCTCCCCGGGCAATGCAACAGTTCAGCTTGGACATTCAAACCCAGTGTGCTGCTGAAATTTTGGCAATAATATTCAACAGGTAATTACTCAGCACTATTTCATTAGTCACTGTTAAAAATTGAATTTGTTGAAAAGAATAGAAAATTAGCTTTTTTTCAAACCTAAACACATAGCTAAAAAGTCAAATTTAAATGTTTAAGTGCTGACAATGAAACATCATTTTGGACAAATACAGTTAGTCATAGTATAGTAGTATAGATGATACAACCAAAAGTCAAGTGAGTGGTTAGTTCCATGGGAAAAGGAATAAGTAGTAGAATACTCACTACTCCTAAAACATTATTTGAGACAGGATATAACCAAATGTATAATGCAGCCATATGATCCCAAAATTTGACATATGGCGCTTTTGATATTAAAAAAATGTAATTTTTTGCTCTTTTCAATGGTGCATTAAAAGGCAGTGACCTGATAAATGGTGAAGAGTTATTAATCAAAATGCACTACTGCTGAATGATAAGACAGCACAACATCATTGTTGAAAACAATATGCCCAATGATGATTTGCTAGCTTTTTGATGACCTACCACCTCATTGTCACTGTCATTAGTAAGAGATGATGTTTTACTCTTTCAGTCTGTAGATCCATGTGCTGTAGTGATAACAATTAAAACTTGTGTAGGAATTTGTATTGCTGGTAAGAGTTTTCCATTGTAGCATCCTGTTTTCCATTTTATATCTAATATAATGAAGGAATTAATATTTACAATGGTGGGAACTAACCGTCCTTTTGTCCGTTTGCCATCTTTTTGTCTCAATTTCTGAACGAATTGACAGTACTAGTACTGTTTCACCGTCCTAATGCCACTTTGCCTTCTCTACAAAAGATGTGAGGTCTGTAAGGTCACCTCAAATCTCAAGTGAAATTATTGCAGAGATCAGTAGTCAAAACAATTCTGTATCTTGGTTGTACATTTGGCCAAAAAAATGTTCCATCTGTTGCAAGCCATACATTTGGTTATATCCTGTCTCATTTTCTTTTAATAAGTGGGTAGTATGAAAATAATGGTCATAGTGCATAAATTTTCAAAAGCCTCTAAAAAGGGCACTGATAATTAATAATATTATGATATCTGGTGTTTGGATTTTATCCTGGTCTTCCATTTTACTTTGACAATAAATAGTTCCAGATGCTTTACTTACTAGTACATGTACTTAGCTAGTAAATTAAAAGAGAATTAATCATTCATAATATTATTATAGGAATAAGAGTAAGTATGAATCTTGGAACATTTCATCAAATCATTACAATAGTGGGAAAAAATATTATGCTCGTAAAAAATAAATACTTCTAATAATAAATTGTTATAATCTAATACTCGTAGTAAAATGCAACTAGTGGTAGGAGTATCAATAATTAGTACATAGGATTAAGATAAAATAAATGTATGTACTTATTTTCGTATTTAAATTTTTAATTTATCAAAATGTGGGAAAGTACAAGAAATGGAATTTTGGAAAACGCCTCTGTTTCCTTGCTGTTAAGATTTAAGCCTTGTGACATCTACGATCTCACAAAACTGTTCCAAACCTCGCCAAAAAATCTCTCACCACTTGAATTCAAATCAAGCATCCCCCATACTTACTTATAAGTATGGTACTTGCCCACGGATGTCCAACGTCCAAAGACCACCAACGTACGATGGTGACGCAAATAATACTCAGTGATTGTCTCCTCAATGACGGTCAACTGCCATCTAAAGTCGGCAACACCCTTGAACACCATCAAAGTAATGCAGGCATGAAGATGGTGGCTGGATGTGGATGATCAGAAGCGGCATCTATATGCCCAACAATGAAATTTAGAGCCTTACTATGAATTCTCTCGGTAGTCCCCTCTCTGCCGTTGCAAGCGCGAGGCTAAAGCAAGGGGCTCTCACAGAACCTCTTCTTCCAAAACTCGAGAGCACAACGGACGCTTCGTCGTACTGTTCAGGCGATCCCGAAGACAATGACGATGAAGAGGAGTCATCTGGGGGAGGGCTCGTGCTGATGGGAGTTGCACTCCTGCTGATGGCCGGGGGGATGGCGACATCGGCAGCAGCAATGGTTTCGGTACAGCAAATAATAGTCTATGTTTCTGGTGGAATATGCATTGCGAACTCGGCAGATGTGATGCGGAAACAGTATCAGATAACTAGAGGGAAAGGTATGCCAGTTGATGTCTCGTCGTGTTTTTAGAACGCACTAATGAGACTGATAATCGTCATCTTTTTATTCTTTTTGGCTTAAGGGTTGCGTGGATCGATTAACATGATGAGGAAAGAGATGGAAAAGCTTCAAACTCAAACAGCAATACTATCTAAATCGGTTGATGACCTATCAGATGAAGTTAGCTCCATGAAACACTTTGAAACTGAGCTGCAATCAATTGCGAGCGAGCAACAAACTAATGTAACAGAAATTGTGTCACTTATGAAGGAAAATGAGGAGTTGCTGGAAAAGAAGAAGGTAAGACTTTCTAGTGAATGGAAGCCGTTTTGTAAAAAGTGGCAACTAAAACATCCTATTTCCTTGGTTAGGAAAATCTGAGGAGAAATTTTGCGCTCGAAATATCAAAACTCCTTTTGCGGTCTGGAGTTATGAACTCGGACATGAAAATTGATTTGAAGGATGTGCCCTTCATCATGCTCCGTCTTTCAATTCAACTAAAAGTTCACGGAATTGTATTAGACAAGGAAAAGTTTGAAGCTGTGATACGTGAGAACAATGACATGCAACATGTGCTGAAGTTTGTTTCGGGGTTGCTATTCAAAGAGTACGATGAAGATGACGAGGAAGCAGATAAGATGAACATTCTTTCTGTAGATGAAACAGCTTCTAAGGGCGCAGTTGATAATGCAAGGGGGAACAGGATGAATTTAATGCAAACAAAAAAATCATCAAGGAGCCTTGTTGTAAAGAAAAATATAGAAAAGGAGTTGAAAAACGACCCGAATAAAACGTTGAAACGAAGTCATATGAGTGTCCCAAAAGATGACGATGGTGCGGTTGCAGACACGGAAGAGGACACGTCCAACATACCGAAAAAGAAGAAAAAAGGTGTATCAAAAGCATTTAGCTCGCTCAAGAAGAGTATAAGACGCAACGTGTCAAGTGAAATGTTGGCAGAATTGGGTGAGATTCCAGACACAGAAGAACCAAAAGTGAAGAAACCTGCGAGAAGGCCAAGCCTCGGAGGCTTGAAGTCGAGTTTAATCTCGACGAGCAATGACAGCATCCAGTCTGACTATTCAGAACACGATGAAGAGCAATCCATGGATATTAGTCAGCATTCACAGCTGCGAAAAAGTAAAGTTGGTGGAATCCCTGGCAATACAATGATGAATGTCATGAGGGCAAAGAATAAAATGAGAAAAGGGTCAGGATCTGGTTTTGATGAACGAAGTGTAGGAAGTGCGGAATCGCAGCCACCCACTCCGCGTTATAGACCAGTGCGAAAGTCAGATGTGCCAAGGCCGAAAAAAACAACAGGTGGGGATGATAAGAAGCTGAGAAAATATCAGTCCGCACAATATTCATCTGGTTCTGGTGTTGATGATAGGAAGATGAGGAAATTTCAGTCGGCGCAATATTCATCTGGTTCCAGTGTAGGCTCAGATCCGCAAGTTAAAGTTCAGTTTGGGCGAGACCGGAAAAAAAGAGCCTCAATGCCAGACTTGAGCGATACGCGGGCGAGACCAGAAGTTCCATCTGCGCGGGCTCGGAGACGAGCTTCTGATGAGGCCAGGACTGTCACGAGAGGAGGTTCAGAACCTCCTTCTCCAGAAGCGTACGAAAGGAGGATGCGCAGCAAGGACGACGCTCACAGATCAAGTTCGGTGGGTGCATCTAGACCATCATCATCTAGACCTTCAAGGTATGAATCCGTCCCGCCAGACATACAGCGAGAGCGAAAATTCTCGTTCTAAGTTCTCTCTGACGGATTCCTTTTTGCACTCCTTTATTGCTCTCGTGCTAATCGAATTGTAAGTAATAAAATCTTTAGTGCAAACATACACGTCAACTTTTTAGGAATATACTGACGATGCTTTGAAAAAAAAACTTGCTCAGAAACGTATTCTTATCATTTTTTAATTCCGTTGATGTCACTAAAAATGAAAAGTTTGCAAGCTGAAGCTGGCAAGCAAGAGTGAAAACTTCAAAACTGAAGATCACTGTTTCAATTGCTCTTTTCAATCGTGGTATGCATTTGTGGGACTCATCAACACGACATGGATGACAAGTTGCTTCCTCCTTTGGTGCTGAAACAGACTCATAATTTTTACAAAGCATTAATTCCTATCAACTTCCAAGCAAAGTAGCAAAGCATTTACTGCGACTTCTATTTCAACTACCATCTCAAGCAACTCAAATCAAATTCAATGAAAGTACAAGCGACTAAATATCTTTTCTATGCGAATGCCTTCCTTGTTGCGTTGCTTCTTTCACGTGTAATGAACTGCGCACAAGCACAATCGTTTGATGCAACCATTACTGATGGTACAATGAATCAAAAAGCCAATGGTGCTTCACTCGTGCAAAAGAGTGGCAATTCCAGAAGGCAGCTGCAGTCACAAACACTCTCAACATCTCTCGTGACAGGCACTGGAGGAGGATCTTACGGTGCATATGGAGTCATGTTTTTCGTCAAAGCCACTGCTCAAATTACAGTTAAGACTTTTGAGATTTACACACAAACAATAGGAGAGGTGAGTTTAATGAGACTTGGGCTGTGGATTTGCTTAGTATGTAGCGTTTCGAAAGAATTGCCAACGTCTTCGGTCATTTTCATTAAGCGAATCTCAACTATTTCATTGCTTTCGTCCCCACATTTGAATTTGCTAGAATCCTGTTCTGGTATACACACGCGCAGGAAAATATGATGGCCACGAAGTATCTGAGAGTGGCTGGACCAAGGTTCATGATAATACTGTTACTATGTTGGGACGAAATAATGCAACTTTGCTAAATACATTAGACACTGATGGCATCAGCATTCCAGCCGGTGAATATCAATCTTTTTTCTTGTGGTCGCAAAACACGAAGATTTTGTATGATGTCGGGACATCAGACCAGGCTTTGATTGCAACATCTGAATATTTGGAGTTCTATTCCGGGGCGGGGTTAACATCAATATGGTCTGGCGACTATGCCAATGTCTACACTCCACGCTCTTTCAAAGGAACAATATGGTATGTTTCTGATTGAAGATTGGGGCATTGTGGGTTCGTAAAGAAGAAACTAACACCATTGCTTGGTGTTTTTTTGACATTCTTTGAATCTGTAGGTTTGACGTTCGCCTGACGCAGTCCCCATCAAATTCACCCTCTTCAGCCCCAAGCACGGAGCCCTCAATTCAAATCTCAACAAGTCCTTCTTCCTCGCCAAGTAACAACCCTAGCCAATCGCCAACAAAACTAGCTACACACAATCCGTCTCTCGCCCAAAGTGGCATGCCAACAGTCGGAAGCTCTTCGACTCCATCGTCTTCTCCAAGTAACAATCCAAGCCAACAGCCTACGACTATGGCTACAAGTGCCCCTTCACGCTCTCCCAGCGCGGCACCTTCACAAGCCTCATCAGACTCTCCATCACTATCGCCAAGTACCCCTCCTACGACAATTCCATCAACCTCTCCCTCAGTCTTCTCGAGTATGCGTCCTTCAATCGCAATTTCTGCACATCCAAGTAATCATCCAACCGTGGCTCCAACAGAAGAAGTATCTAATCACCCTTCTTCTTCTCCAACTCGCCATCAAACTGCAATGCCATCAAACTCGCATTCGCTTTCTCCAAGCATGACCCCTTCAACTTCATTTTATTCTTCCGCTCCCAGTAATCAGTCAAGCGTGGCGCCGACAAAAGTCGCTTCTGATCGCCCATCCTTCTCACCAAGCCATGAGCTATCAGCAATGCCTTCAAAATCTCCATCCCTTTCTCCCAGCATTGACCCTTCAATCAAGAAATCTGAAACTCCAAGTAATCAGCCAAGCGTGCGGCCGACAAATGCAGCTACTGGAATACCTTCTCACCCACCTACCAACATGCCTTCAAACTTGACTTCGCTTCCTCCTAGCATGAATCCTTCTGCTCCAAGTTATCAGTCAAGTTCATCACCATCAAAGTCGTTTTCGGAATCTCCCTCTCCAAGCCATAATCCAACTAAAGGGCCTTCAATACCACCTTCGTCATCTCCTAGCGTGCCATCTGCAACCACAAATTCTGAAGCTCCAAGCAATCGGTCAAGTATGGGCCCGAGTTCAGGCACAGCTTCTGGGGCGCCGTCTCTTTCCCCAAGTAATCAGTCCGCACCGACGTCGATGCCAACATTATCCCCAGTGTCAAGCCCAGTTTCCGGGCCTCTCAGTCCCACACAATCGCCATCAGTTTTTGTAAATGTTGCATCACCAACTGCTCAGCCAAATCCAAACCCTTCTCAAAATCCAACGGTGCATCCAGTCTCCAGTCCCATTGTGGTGACGACTAGTCCTAGCTTGGCTCCTTCTTCCAAGTCTCTGACAGAATCACCAGTTCTGACCACACAACCTACACAGAGGCCTTCTCAAAAACCCACGCTACAGCCAGCGTCAAGTCCTATTGTTGAAACATCTTCCCCTTCTCAAAAGCCTACATTAGCACCAGTTGACAGCCCTGTATCTGGTACTCAAAGTCCATCAAGGTCTCCTTCCAGATCGATAATCAACACTTCATCGCCAATATTAAGTCCATCACAAGCCCCTACTTCAGCGGTAACTAGTTTCGTAGCACTCGAACCAACCAACTCGCCAATACTCGCAGCAACAACCACTAGCCCAACTCTGAGTCCATCTATGAAACCCACTCAAAATGTCGCTATGTCACCAAGTCAAAGTCCAACAAAACAGCCAACATCAAATCCAACAAGTGAACCTTCGAATCAGCCCTCACAAAAGGACACACTGAGTCCTACTGTCGATATCTTGTTGCCGTTGCCCAATGAACCGATTTCGTCAGGTTGTGGGGTAGGACTAAATGCGTTCGTGGCAAATATTTTATTTTCGTCGATTGCTTCTCTTTTGGCATTTTCCTGGTGTTAGTTACGAAAAAGAAATTTAAAAAATGTGTATTGTTATTGTAAAAAAATGTATTCGAGTTCATTCGCACTCTAATTCAGTAGACCAGTAGGAATGATGGTTTTTATTCTCTTACAATTTGATCCACAAAAACAGCTCTAGAGATGGTACTTTATCTCTTTATCGAACAAATTCTGCAAGAATTGAAGACATTCGTACTTGTTTGATCACTCGAGAGAGTACGATTGTTTTGGCCCGAATCTACGCAACATTGAGGCGTTTGAAGTGAATTTCAGATAACTAAAGAGGTTCCTTTCTGTATCAGCACCTTCTTGAGGTATGATTGACAAATAGTTTTGTGTATTCTCAGAATTACTGCAATATTAGAGTCAAAATGCTCCAGTCAGCTGACAAGTGTACAAGGAAAATCATCGGCATTAAATGATTTTTGTTTTTATAAAAGCTCAAAAAATGTGTCCAGTATTCGTCCACAACTTTTGATTAAAACCTGCTCAAGGAAGTGTTGCTGTTTCAGCCCCATTAGTCACAATAGAGTCAATTGCTACCTAAGTATGGAAGAAATGTCTACAACCTTCACTTGCTAAATGGCTACTGAGGCTAATCAAACTGAATCTTTTAGTACAGTACACGAATAATGAGATTTCAATCAAGGTCAAATATGCGAAATTCTGTTGCTTGATTATCTAAAAAAAACAATGCCCCCTCCAACAGGTAAAGCTTTCAAATACTTTTTAATATTCCATGCAAAAGAATCATACTAACTCCAGACATCAAGGTACCTGTGCAAGGGGCAGAGATCTGGCTGACAGAGCTGTTGCTGGTAATAAGCTCCACAGGGGGGATATCAAAACAGTAAACAGTAAAAAATATCAAGGAAAAGAATAAGGAGAAATGAAGGAGCAAAAATCAGGGCATTTACCTCAACAACCAACCATATCTTAGAGGAGGGTGAAGTTCTCATGAACACGTCAGTGGTCTTTTGCAAGAGGTGGCAACATGAATAAGAATAAGGCAAACTCAAACAGCAAAGAAAAGAGAAAAGAGAAAACAGCTAAGTGTAACATTCATCTATGATTCTTACACAGCGTTGAGGGAGCACAATACACAATACGAATCAGAGATCAGTGGTATTCGCCATGAAGGTGGTGATATTTTCTAGCAATGTAATATTTTTTACAATTTTTTAGGCTCTACAATCTATGGTCAGCCACACCAAAATCCTTGTGTAGGAGCATTTGGTATGAGATTTTGTCTTTTTGATTCAAAAATTATTTGAGTGAGTTGGTACAATAGTAGTGATAGAAGTTAAAAATAAAAATACTTACTAGCAAAATGATATTGGCTGAAGCAAGCAAGCTTGGGGATACCACACAAGATCGGAAGAGC
>JALLOT010003462.1:0-11249 GCA_036939595.1 Thalassiosira livingstoniorum | reverse complement strand
CTAGGGAGTTACAGTATTTTTTGCCGCGCGATCGGTTTCCTTGTTAGCCCAATCTGGGGTAGATCGGATTATTCAACCCTGATTCAACCATCGATTCGACGAAGATACAACCAGAAGATTATTATGGTAATAAAATCTCAACAATATCTCAACTGATCTCAACAGTGTTGTCAGCTTAGAATGCCACACAGCCAGGAGACAAAGTGATACTAAAAAGTATTGTTATCTAATTCTCTCATTCATATTCGTAAGCCGCCAACCATCATAACCAACATCAAGCCAACAACCTCAAGCACAAACATGGTCAAGTCAATGAAACCCTCATCCATCGTAATGGGATGCCTCCTATCCCAAGCCTCCGTCCAAGGCTTTCAATCACCATTCCTATCGCGAACACTCGGATCGCAGGCTGTTCTTTCGTCAACAACGCGAAGTCGGTTTCATCTACGCGAACGAGCAGAGGACGCCGTGGAAGCCGTTGAAGCCACTAAAGCCACACCCGAAGCTGGGAGCACTGCTGTGGGGGAGTGGATACAGCAAGAGTTCGAG
Source organism: Thalassiosira livingstoniorum (assembly GCA_036939595.1). Taxonomy (NCBI): domain Eukaryota; phylum Bacillariophyta; class Thalassiosirophyceae; order Thalassiosirales; family Thalassiosiraceae; genus Thalassiosira; species Thalassiosira livingstoniorum. The sequence goes on along the minus strand of JALLOT010003462.1, from coordinate 10,700 downwards.
ACTCAATCTCTGCCTCAATTGCAGCAGCAAACTCAGCCATCAGGGCAGCAGCGGCAGCAGGAGGAGGAGGAGCTGCGACAGAAGCTGAAGCAGCAGGCGGATTTATTGAAGTACGGTCCGGTGATTGGACCGGGACGTGTGCTTGTTTATGACACCACTTTGAGAGGTGAGATCCAACTTTTCAAGGCACAATCCTGATAGATATTCTTGTGCCTTGCTCTATTGTTGCTGTTATTCAGAGCATTGGACCTTGCTCATGAGATTGGTGAAGCGATGTGGGAAATATTCGTCATCACTTCATTTTTTCATTGTATGGCATTTCACTTGTCGGATCTTTATATGAATCACTAACCTCGAAAATGCAATCGACTACAAATAATGTCCTTGATATCTTGGCGCCTGGAAATGAGCGTTTTGAAGATTACTTACCTTCGGATCAGAGAGAAGGAAATCATTTAATTATGTTTGCTTTGTGTTGGTTGTTGCTAATTAGACATTGAGTTTTGTCAGGTTGAGAATGCTATCACTTGTTGATTGGTATATCAATTTCAGTTGTTGCTTATTGCTTTTTCAATCATTGTCGGTTTTATCGCTGTTCTGTGATTATCTGATTTTTTATCATTGAAATCTTTTCTAATGAAGAATTGTTTGCAAAGAATCCTACGCGAATCAATCCATGCTTAATCGTTAACTGGAGACTCGTCTGTTTGGCAAACCCATGATAAAAAAGGTTCCACTTGTGTTTTAGCCTGTTCAAACCATGTTACTTCAAATTTGTAAGGAGGACTTGCGTCAGCTTATGTAAAAGCAATCACCTCCATCTCTACTTTTTGGTGTATTTTGACTTCTATCTCTGCTTCTTTATCTCAATCTTGTTTACTCTTATCTTTATGACATACAATGTGACCTACAACACAAATTATTTCAAATAAATCCAACCGCCTTACAGATGGAACGCAAATGGAATCTATCTCAGTCTCTTGCGACGACAAACTTAAAATTGCCACACGTCTCTCTGCCTTCCAAATCGACTACATCGAAGCGGGATGGCCGGGCTCAAACCCCAAAGACGAACAGTTCTTTGCCCGGGCCAAACTAGAACTCGATTCTTTGACTCAATCCAAACTAGTAGCCTTTGGGAGTACACGCAGAAAGGGCAAAAAGGCAGAGGAGGATGTTCAAATTCAAAAATTGATTGAGAGTGAGGCTCCCACGGTCTGTATTGTGGCCAAGGGGCACTTATGGCAGGTGACGGATATTCTGCGTGCCAAGCCAGAGGAGAACTGGGAGATGATTGGAGACTCGGTAGAATATCTTACTAAAATGGGGAGAAATGTCATGGTGGATTTGGAACATTACTTTGACGGTTTCAAATATGACGAGGAATATGCATTAGAGTGTTGCCGCGCAGCAGCGAGGGAAGGAGCGAAAGTGTTGGTCATGTGTGATACAAATGGCGGTAGTATGCCGTGGGAAATTGAGGAGATTACTCGCAAAACTCGCGAGGCGATGCTGTTGATGGGCGAAGAGGGAAATTCTGTCAGTTTGGGAATTCATTGCCATAACGATTGTGGATTGGCCGTTGCCAATAGCATCACCGCCGCTCGGGCAGGAGCAGGCGTCATCCAGGGAACCATTAATGGCATTGGAGAACGTACCGGTAATGCTGATTTGTGCTCAATCGTCCCTTCGTTGGCTCTTCACGTCGATTCAAAAATGACGTGCAATGATCGGTTGGACGAGATCACCAGCCTTTCCCGCTTTTTGGACGAGACGTTGAATCGTCCTCCGAATAGGGGAGCTCCTTATGTGGGTGCTTCGGCGTTTGCACACAAGGGTGGTCTTCATGTGGCCGCTTTGGAAAGGTCGCCAGATAGCTACCAGCACATTGACCCTTCTAGAGTGGGAAATAAATTGAGAGTATTGATTAGTGAATTATCAGGCAGACAGAACATTTTGGGCAAGATCAAAAAGTTGGATTTGGACATTGATGAGGATAAAGTTGCCGAAAGGGCTTTGTTGATTCTCGATCGAGTCAAGACCTTGGAGAATCTCGGGTATACATTTGAAGGCGCAGATGCCTCCGTAGAGTTGATGATATTGCATTCTACCAAGGGATATTGTCCTCCGTTCCGAGTTTTGGATTACACTGCCCAAGTGTATGACACTAATGTTGACAGTGCCAGTCGAGTCATGGCTTTGATGGAGAACGGCAAACATAGCAATTCCAATGGGGAACGGCTGGGACAGACCAAGAACTTTGCACGTGCCACAGTCAAAGTCCGTGTTCTGGACGATCCTGAATATGCTACCGAAGATGCGAACGATGACAGAGATGATTTCCTCGATCGTCTTGAAGTGTCCGAGGGCGATGGTCCCGTTGATGCACTCGCAAACGCATTGAAAAAAGCGCTCTTGCCCTCTCATCCCACACTGGAAAATCTGAGACTGGTGGACTACAAGGTGCGCATTCTCGATCCTGATTCTGCAACTGCTGCGGCTACCCGTGTCATGATTGAATTTAAGGATGAGTTGACAAGCCAAAAGTGGACGACTGTGAGTGTGGACAGAAATATCATTAGTGCTAGTTTGAACGCACTCGTAGATGGGTTTGAGTATGCATTGAAAGAAGTAGTGGCGGGATGTTTGCTTGATGATGAAGACACTGAAAAGTTTGAGTAAAACACTGATCGAAAGAGCTTAAAAATTAAGTTCTTCTTTTATTTAAGAATTCTGTAAATTATATACCATCACACTACTAAATTCACCATTCCCAGAGAAAATTTTCAAGTGTCCAATCTCAGGCGATTAGCAATCCACGCTCTAGCAATCACTAACGGACGAAATACAAACATGCACTGCACTTTTATAACATAAGAGCATCTTATCCCAACAAAGAAATTTTAACCGCAGCACCTGACATCACGGGTGCATTCCACTATCCTAAGCTCCACCCAGATTCATGTGGATCCTTCAGTTGCATCGTTGTATCCGTCTTTTGCATTGCAACAGCATTTGGTTTTAAAATGCACACTCAGTACTGGCAGCTGGGAGCTTTTTAGAAGAGCAATTCAAGCAATGATGCTTTTTCCTTTGGTCATAAGCACCATGTCAATAAAAGCAAAAATAATACTGGGAAATGCTTACCTGGGATGATCCACCACCACCAGATACTCATTTCGTCCTGACAAAAAGTGTGATCTGAATCCCAGCATCATCAATGCTGATGATAATCATAAGCCAACACCATCCCACACTTTTGTTGACAATCTATTGATTGTAGAAATTTCAACACGGATGCAAAGTGCATGTGAAGAATGCCTAGATACCATTTTTGTTGCCATGGGTGATCCAAATGATAAGCTATGATGAAACCATCTCTCAATCAAGAATTGGAAACAAATGAAAATTTCTCATGAATCAACCCGATTGGGACTTGTTAAGAATACACAAAGACTCATGCGGGGAATACCCACAAGTACATGGGTGAACTATGCAAGACTTTGAAAAGGAAATTGCTGGGATAATATACCTTCAACCTCTGACACATTACAATGCTGGCAGATAAAGTGGGGTGCATTGGTGCATCATGTCCATGGATTTCTCTGCAAATGAGTCACATTTACAGTTTGATTGGCTGAGCTTTGAGGCACAACAATGCACTGGTTGTTTCAATATCAAGAGAATTTAATAAGCTCATCAAGAAAACAAAAAAAAGCAATTGTAACAAAGCAGCTCAAATGGAGTACAGTGTCGAAACAAGCTTTAAGATACCTTTTAGCCTATGTGAAGAAATCAGTTTTCTCTGGGACTGTCTCAACAATGAAGCCTTTAAATGGTGTCCATTCACTTGCAACCTTCAGTGATTCAAGCTTTGAAGGTGCAGATGCTTTTTCTGTAGTGGCAACATTCTGGCAGCACCTCGACTGGCTGTTGACGATTATTTTGTTCACAAAAAGTGATATCAAAAGTAACAAAAATGGGTAATACATCAGCATCAACGTCTTGGAGTTTGTGGCAGTCATTATCAATTATGCAGGAGCACTCACTTGTGTTTCGCATTCACAAAATCCAGACCCAACCAATCCCAATTGTGTGATCCTCATGTGGAAAGACAGTAGACCTGGATCATTTCATTTGATTACCCATGCTTGTAAATGATGCCTTGTGGAACAAACTCTTGGACATTTGTTTGTATGTTATTAATCAACTCACCTTTGGGAAACAATGCAAAGTGTTTAAGCACAAAAGAAAATGGATTTGTTGATGCAATTATGCACTTGAAACATGACTCATGCACTTCCAGAATTGATTTTTTCTTTGAATGTTTGACTTCAAAGGAGCAATGCACACAGCTGAGAAAACCTACAAGCATTTCCAGCCAAGTGTATAATGGCTCTTGCTCATTTGGCAGACACGATGAACAAAAAAATTACAAACAAGTCTTCAAGTAAATCAGATCAAACTGAATGGTCTAGAAACATTCACTACATAAAATTTTGCAGAGATTTCACTTGTCAGATCCATATGGCAAGGGACCGACTTACCAGGAACTTATAGCATGTTTTGCATGGTATTTATTTGAAGGAAATAACATCCATGACATGGAATTGCATGCCCAAAATGTAAAATGATACCTAGAGGAAGTAAATTAATTAGTCATGCAATGAGACAAACTGGCACCAGTCATTTTCAGCAACAAAAACAATAAAGCTACAAAAACTGTACAAACTGGTGAGGGAGCTCAAAAAATGCTTAATAGAAGATCCCCAGTGCCACCCAAAATTTTCACAGCTATGTTCAATTGGGTGGAAAAAGCAGGACCAGATTCCTTTCCTGCCCTGATTCTAGATTGGACTCTAGTTGGGCGGTACCAGTACCTAGGGCAACAAATGGGAAAATTTGGCCAAGAAACCCAAACTTGAGTTGCTTACCATAAAGCACTCAAGGAAAAATGAATCCTAAAAGCATTGACAGAAAATGACATTCAGCTCTTTGACAAAAATAAAGAGCCAGTCTATGTTTTTGTAAAAAATAACATCGGAAAAGCTGCAAATTTCACTGCAAAATGGAAAGTGCAAAAAACAGGCATAACAATCAGGTTATTGAGTTTGCATTGGACCATAAGAATCTCATATTTTTTGAAGTCAGAGCTTTTTTGAGGATCTAGGAGACATAACCAGCCTAAATCAATGCAATTAGGTTTTTTTTTAAATGGTCAAGCGTGATACATAATAGGGCCAAATATCTCAAAATATTTTAAAAAGTAGCAAAACAAGCGGACCCACTTCTGTCAAAAAGTAACTCTTTAAAGTTTTCAACACACTTAATACGAGTCATCTAAGCTGTTTTGCTACAGACAGCCAGAAAGAATGGAGACCATATCAAAATCTGATTCTAATAGAAAGGAAAATCCTACCAACTCTATTTATACAATACAGACTGTACAGAGTGTCTTGCAAAGCAATATATGGAGGCATTGTCAAAGTGAATGCTGTCAGAGGAATTAATTGGTCAATTTACCGCAAAGTTACCAACCATAGTACAGTACAATGCAGAAAAATGAAAAAAGGGGGTAAAATGGAACATGGCTCTGTATTTATTTATTTCTCATCTTTTGTATACTTGAAACTGCAAAAATTGGCCATTATCTGTGGACACAGCATCACATGAATACAAAACTGTATTCAAAGTAGAATGCATATGAAAAAGGGTTTGTCAAATTCAAGCATGAGATAGGGATTTAAAAGCAATTTAAATCCAAAACTGCAAATTGATACTATTAAATAAACATTTATTTATGAAACAAAATGTGTATTGAAAAGAATTAGTTTGCTTGTAGTATTTTGTGTGTATTTAAGTGACGCTTACTGTAGGTAAAAATCAACTTTGCATCTCCAAGTTTGACACAAAGAATGTTTTCCTGAAATCCTATTTTGGAAAATCATTAGTAACCAGTAACCAAAGGTAAAGGTTGGTAATGAAGTAACCACAGTGAGAATGTGCAGATGGGAGCATATGTACCAATAAAGGCACTTGTAAGTTCTGAAAAGTAAAAAAACTGCCAAAAGAAACCCAAGGAAAACTTCAGAAAACTGTGAAACCAACCAGAGCCACTGAATAAGAAAATTCTAAAAAAGTACAGATTGTATCTTTTTGTAGAATGCAATGGATTCCTGTCAAAAAGAAAAACTGTGTATGTAAATAACATACCAGCAGTTGGCAGCAATAATTTTGCAGTTAAAAAAACAGTTGATATCAAAAGAACTTTTAAAAATCATAATTGCAAATCAGCTAGAAATGACAAAAGAAAAAATGGCTTTTGAAACTTTTGTTTGATTTTAAACCCACCCTCCCTCCCTTGTGTTTGCAAAATGCAAGCATTCGGTAGGGACTAAAAAACAATTTAAATCCAAAACTGCAAATTGATACTATTCTAAAAACACATTTATTTATGAAGCAAAATCTGTATTGAAAAGTATTAATTTGTATGTAGCATTATGTATGCATTTAATCGATGCTTTTTGCAAGTAAAAAAATATCTGTGAAACTCTAATTCTGGTGCAATGCATGTTTTCCTGAAATCTTATTTTGGAAAATTTGATCTTGAACTCCAGATGAATCTTGCTTTTTTCAGTCACCAGGAATTATGAAACCCCTACCATTTTGTAAAATTACATCGGAGCCACAACAGGAAAACAGAAGTTGGCTGTGGTGCCAAAAGTTTTTCCCATTCATATGTGACATGTGCCCTGTGAAGTTATGTTGCATAACTAAACAATTTGTTTTTTAATATAGTTTGCTTGTAAAATTGTTAAAAAAAAAGGTGAGTCCATATGTTACTCCTACCACGTACACACATCCAAAACACATGGATTGTAACAACATATTATCATCATTACATTCTGTAATTTCAATTTCGGATGCATAATATGCATCAACATACATTTAGGAACTTGTGTCCCCTATTTGCAACCATTGAAACCCTATTTTTCCCTCTTCCAAAATTGTCAGAAATTAATATTTTTACAAACTATCACGTTATGCCACTATCTGCATAGTGTAGATGATGACATAATGGACTTTGTTCAAAAAAATTATCCCACTATTAGAGGGAAAATAGACATGTTTTCGTTAGTATTGCAGAATGGCATGATGCTGAGGGAAACAAAACCGACATAGTTCAGTGTTAGGGGGGGTGTATCTAGGATGAAAGACACAATATAAAATGAATTCATTGCTGTGAGTAAAGGTAACATGGTCAACATACCTGTGAACATTTCTATAAATGTCATGAACAATGCCTTGGAAAAAAATATGTACCGTAGTTCCTCCAATAACAAAACTGTTATCATTCCAGTGCCTCCACGAATAAGCAAACAAGGTGCAATACTGGTCATTCCAAGTGCACCAGAGATGCTATTCTGCATCTGGTTTCAGATCTTAATGTTTGCTATGCATACTTACCAAAGAATGAAACGATTCAATGACAATTTATCAGGTCCCTTGTACAAAGTTGACCATAACGCATTTTTTAACGCCAAACAGTCATTCTAGTCTATTCTAGAGCACAATGCATACTTTCAACCATTCTCCCACAAAAAAGAAGTAGGATGTGAAAGTCCTCAATTGACACTTCCATGACAACAATCCATTACCATTATCAAGTGAAATTACAATCATCATCCCACAAATGGCACCTCACCCCTGCCAAATCCTTCTCCCCCCACTGATGAATTTTACCCCCACTTCCCCCAAAGATCCTCTCCCAACCCTCAATCAACCCCGCCACCACCCTCTCCTCACTCTCCAACCACCTCACATAAATCTCCCAACACTTCTTATGCCTCACACACCGTTCCTCCTCAGGAATATTTCTCAATATCTCCACCGTTCTCTTCGCATCAATCTCGGGAATGATCACGGCACACTCGTTCCAATCGACCAATTCCGGACGAAAGGGCAATACCCAATCGTCCGCGAGGAGGACGGGGATGGCTCCGGCGGAGAGGGTTTCGGTGAAGCGGTAGGTGTATTTGGCGTGGCCGCGGGGGGAGGCTCCGTAGTGGGATTGGGTGAGTAAATCAATGTAGGTCATGTTGGTCATGTTGCTACCATTGTTCGTCATGCTGCTGTCATTGTTGGTCATGTGGGTTGTGCTGCTAACATTGCTACCATTCCCTTCCTTCCGTTCCCTCACGAACTTCTCAAACCCATCGGCATCCATAATCACCACCCCATGCTCCGGATCGTTCAACGGTTTCAAATGCGTCCGTGCGTGGTATTTGGGATCGGTGTAGGGGGGTTTGTCGTCGCGGTGTCGTACGTCTCGATCTCCGGCGAGGTTTCCGATGAAGGAGAAGAAGTAGGGTCGGTGTATTCCGTGTGTTTGGTGTAGTTGGTGTGTTTGGTTCAGTTGGTGTGTTTGGTGCATTCCGGTAGAGATTCCATCTGTTGTTTCGCTGCTCTCACTGCGACCGGTATCACCGGTACCACCGCAAGAGGCGTCAGTGATGGAACGACGTTGCTCCAATGACAAATTCGCCCGTTTGATGGCGGGCGGAGGCAATCCCTGATCAATGAAGGGATTGACATCCCTATGAAAGGAGGAGAGTGTGGCAAATAGAATGTGGTACGGTTTCCTCTCGTGCTGGATGGGCTGACCGCTCTGACCTCCTCCATTCTGACCGCTCTGACTGCTTTGACTGCTCTGACTGCTCTGCCGATATTTATGAAATCTCCTCATCGAACGAAAGTTCCCACTGCACTCCCAAACGATCAAATGGGCATAGTCTCCATAATACCTGAAGAAGGGACTATTGAGGATTCGTTCTATGTTGGAGCATCCGTTGCTGCAGTCGAGGTCTTTGTTGACTTGTGTCCGATTGAGCCGATTGAGATGCGTATTGTGCGTATTGTGCGAACTGTTCAATGCGTCCAATGGGTCCAATGGGTCTAATGTATTCAATGGGTCCAATGCGTCCAATGGGTAGGGAGTCGTTTCGTAATTCGATAATATTCCTTCGTAGATGGGGTAGTGTTTTTCGGGGCAGGTGGATTGATCTAGGAGGATGTAGTATCGGATGCCGGAGTGGGGATGTTGCAGGGGATATTGTGTATGCTGTGGATACTGTGGATGTTTTGGATTCTGTGGATGCTGTGGAGGGTGCTGATCGTTCTGATGTTGATGACCATGATGATTGTTGTTTGCTCCGTGCGCATTGGAAGGGTGGGCGGGATGCTGATAATAATAAGGAACACCATCAACACTGCCAACACCGTTATGAGCGTCCTGAGTCTCATTTACGTTTTTGCTGTAACTAGTCTGATTGGCCATCTTCTTCACCAAAGCCTCATTCAACCTCCCCCAATCCACGGGAACAAACCACGGATGATTGAGGAACCCTTCGGTCAATTCCCGATCTCGCACGGTGCGCGGGGCGGTCATTCCGAAGGTTGGATTGGGGTGGTTGTACCCGTAGTTGGTTAGAATGAGTTGGGCTGGTGGTAAAGGAGGTGCGGGGGATGATGGAAGTGAGTGTGAGGAGTACGATGAGTGTGGTGATGGCGACGATTGGCGTGAGGAGTCTGGGGAGTGTGAGGAGTGTGATGTATATTGTGTATATTGAGTATATTGAGATGGTGGCATCCATGGACGATGGATGGAAAAGTCCCAATGCAAGGTTTGATCGTGAAGTGGACTGATTCTGAATTCTGAACCTCCCACACTTGCATCGACACCTGCACCAACCTCTGCACCAACCGAACGTTTCGACAATTTCGACGATGAATGACCCTCATAAGAATGAATCGATGAAAACGACCGATGGTCCACGGATAATTCATAAAAGAGAAAGGAGTACAGCAACAATGTGCCAAGGAGGGAAATTTGGCGGAGGGACAATTTCAAATGCAAGGTATGAGAGGTATGCGAGGTATGCGAGGTCTGCGAGGTTGGTTTGGAAGAGGGTGTGGAGGGTGTGGAGGATGAAGAGGGTGTGGAGGATATGGAGGGTGCTGAAGCTGGTGTTGCTGTTATGGGCGACGGCGTAGAGGGCGTTACCGGCGTTGACGATGGCAGAGTCGTCGTCGTTGGCAGGGGCCGGTTTGGCGCACTCGACACATTCCGCACATTCCGCGAGTTCCCATCCTCTTGTTCTGGATCTTGCGCTCTCGTCGGACGACGGTGGTTATTGTAGGCTCTTTCACTTGGACGGATTTGGTGGTTCATCTTGGCACTCCGACTTCGGATGAGCGCTGTCTCTAGTCTCTATTGCAGAGTGTGCTCCCCGGTCCCTGCGCCACTCCTTTCCCTTACTCGTTGATGATTTGCATACATCATGTTGCCATTGCGATTGTCAATTGTCAGCATAAATTAAAAAAATAAAAAATCTTAAAAAATAGAGATCAGTGTCGACTCCGTTTGACTTGGTTTGACTACACAGCTACTTAGACTTTGTATGTATGAGCTTTGTATGGTATGGTACTACCTTACTATGGACTACCAAGGCAGCTCGGTGAGAATTGCAGCTGCCACATGAAAAAAGATTTTTTACTACCTCTGTCTTACAAAAAAGGTAGATTTTGAACAAATGGCGGGATTAAGGGCTGTAATTGAGTAAGAAAATTCTGATTATGCAAATCGAATTCTTCTCGCGATTTCCTTTCCAATGATGTATGACACCATGGGTCTAGCACCA
>JALLOT010003461.1:0-11268 GCA_036939595.1 Thalassiosira livingstoniorum | reverse complement strand
ACAATCTCTCCCCAACAGGGAGTAATGCAAACCGATCCCGGGGACGTGCCATTCCTTCCCTCCGTAGGTGGATTGCATTTTGTTCAGTATTTGTTGTGGCGACTGTGGTTGCTTCTCCTCCTCTGTGCTGTCATCATGTTCATCATGTTCATCATTTTCATTATCGTCATCATCGTCATCATACAAGTCCGTCTGATGAACACGAACCACATTCAAATGAGTCATGACCTCCCTTTCCAAAAGGATGTTTGCCGCTGTGAAAAGAATGTTGATGTATTGAATGGCTTGTTTGAGTGGCTCTTCTTCATCGGAAGCCAATTGTTGGACGAAATCTGAATCTATTTCGAGGTAGAGATTGATTTGATGGTGATAGTCTCGACCAGCATCACCGCGCATTGCATTGATATCCTTTTCTTTCTGTCGATTCTTTTGACCGTTGGCTTGCTCCTTGGAGTGTTGGTCGTCATGATCTCTCTTTCGTTTCAAGAAACGAGAATTACCATAATTCTCTGATCGTTCCGAGGCATGTAGTGTGATTTCCTCATCATCCAACTCATCCAACTCATGGAGCTCATCATCTTCTTCGTTGACCCCATTCCAACCGACAATCTCTTTGGAGGCCTTGGACCATCGATCGATTCCCGCCTCTCCATCTGACACATCCCATTCATCGCCAGACGTTCTCCCCCCAGACGTATAATGGATGCGAATCATTTGACCTCCCATTTCTCGCACGAGTCCATGAACTTGATGAGTGCCGTGATTGACTAGGAGTACAGCAAAATCTATTTTGTCAGACGTAGCATCGGCAACCTGATCTACTCGTTGTCTGTCAGACCTATCAGATACCAATATGGAATACTCCAAAGAATGTGGCTGCGTCCCGCCTCTGCTTTCGCTGCTTCCGCTACTTCCCATGATTCCGCCTTCTCCAACGCTTCCTCCGATGCTTCCATCAGTGTCGCTGGTGCTACTGCCGCTTCTACCAAGTGGAAGACCCTCCCTTTCGTACATTGAAAACAACGTCTCTGGACCAATCGCCATTTGGGCCTCCTTTACGTCCAACTCGATGTTCTCCCATTTCATGATGGTGGCATCTGTGTTGTCTACGCCTCCCCCCAAATTTTCTTCTCCGGTACCTGTGGTACCTGTGTCATGTTTATTGACAACATTGACAATGTCATCGATAGAAAACACAATGGTGAGCTTCGAATTCCACTCGCCCTTTTCATGTCGTCGTTGGAGATACTGCGAAATTTGACCCGTTTTTAATCTCTTTCTCCATGGGGAAGATACGAAAGTTTCCGATGGATACGCTGGGTGCGAGGGATAGGATGGGTCCTTTTGTGCATTTTGCGAGCCTTCTTCCGCTGAGTCCAACTCTAATATGCCCCCTTCAAAAGGCTGCTGTTGTTGCTGCTCCAACTGCCCTGAGTGCACATTCTGCAAACGATTCCGTCGATCCAAAATCAAATAACTCGCCACAAAGGCTACTGCCAAAAAGGACATGAGGAACATGAAGCAGAGGAAGTAGGTGGAGGACATGAGTTTGCTCCCCAATATTTTGTCACTTTTGTCATGTTTGTCATTTTTATCACTTGCGTCGGTGTGTATGTGGTGATATTTTTTTCTCCTTCTTCCGTGCGGTCTCATTTTATTATTGTTGTGATTGTTCTGATTGTCATGATGGTAATGATTGTCATGATGGTTGGGATTGCCATGATTGTTGGGATTATCTTCATGCACATTGTTCAAATTGATGCCGTCATTCGAGCCCTCATTGGTGATTTCATAAGTGTCATTCAAGTTGTCATTCAAGTTGCTGCCTTTGGGTAATTTGGGTACTTCGGGTACTTTGGGTAACAGCCTGTACCGTTTGTCCCCTTTGCCCCCTTTGCCGCCTTGACAAAATTTTGGGTTGGGGCAGGAGTTCATTTGAATCTCTTTATCTTTCAACACAGGATGCTTGGAATTGGAATGATGATAATGGCTGCCTTTGGAAATGTTGGGAATTTTGGGAATGTCGGAAGGGTGGCTGTGGTGGGTGCTTACTGTGCTGCTGTGATGATGGTTGTTGGTAATAAGATTTGTTCCGTGCATGTTTGCTGGATGACCATAATGATGAACACCTTGAGAATGTTGAACATCATGAGCATGATTGCGGCTGTCGTGAATTTGAGACTGTCTGAGTTCCTGTTGCGGCAATGGGAGCAATGAGTGAAATTGGTGTGGCGTTTGCCCAAGCTGCTGCGGCTGCTGCGATCGTTGCGGTCGTCGTGGTGGGTGCGGCTGCTGCTGTCGTTGTGGTGTTTGTTGTGGTTGCGGTGGCCATTGTACGATCTGGAGCTGCAGATATGGATTTGAATGTGAATGTCGCTGCGCCCCGTTGGTCCTAATTGTGTTATTTGTTCCGTTGATTCCAATCGACCCGCTGTCCCCATTCACGCCACTGCCGTTGGCCCAAACGACTTCCACTGCATCGACTGCATCCACCAGATCAGAGGAATGGGAGGCATCAACTGCGTCCACTGCATCCACTGCATCAATTGCATCCACCGCATCGGCCTTCCATTCGTGCTCCATGTCCACTTCGCTGGACAGAAGGTCGTACTCGAAGTTCTTCGAATAACGGAGGGACGATCTCGACTTCGACTTCGACTTGGTATTGCTATTGGGGGCGGCCTTACCCACCTCACCCACCTCACCACTCCTGCTGCCCCTGCACATGCTGCCCATGCTGCCGTGTCTGCCGCTCTTGCCCATGGTGGCACTTGATCTGATCTGACTTGACCACCCACGATGTCACCAAAAGAGAAAAAGGAATTCTAATGACTTCAGTTCAAAGTCAGGACACAGCCACAGACAATTCTTGTTATTATTTCTTGTTGGGGAATGTCAAAGGTCACTGCAAGAATGAAGACTGTAAGATGAGTGTTGGCAGCCGAGGTGAGAGAAGATCCGATCACTTGTCTCAAAGTAAGGTGTTGTACTTTTGGGGGTTTGGATTGGGATCTATTGGGAGGCTTGAGATGATCGACGAGATGACGGACATCGTGGGTTTTACAGGTCATAGGATAAGTAGTATGTAGTATTGTAAGTACTTACTTAGGTATTGTACATAGNGGTTAATTCGAATTTTTGAGAAAATTCCCAGGGTCCCAGGTCATAGGATAAGTAGTAGTATTGTAAGTACTTACGTAGCTATTGTACATAGGACAATAATAATAATTCACTAATACTCCTAGTACTATTTTTTTGGAGGCCGCTCTAAGTAAATATTTTTTCGTATGTACATATGAATTTTATTGGCAATCATTCACCAAAAATTCATTTGTATTGGCAAGAAAAGGCAGCTATAATCTGAATTTACTCGAAATGAGTTGTTTTTAAAATTTAAAATATAGATTTACACTAATTTTAGTATTGCCTTTCATTCTTTTTAAAAGCAAGATTGGCATTTGAGTTGACAATTTTTATGCACTGTTCCCTTTGGCACGAGAACTCATGAGACCAAAAAGTTTAGTAAGGTAGGGTATCTTAGAGTACCTTCTTTAATAAAAGTTTCATAAATATTAGGAATATTCATTTTTATATAAATTGAGGGATATGTAATTTGAATATTTTTCGTGACGAATGGTTTTTAAAATTTAAAAATAATCATGTATACTTTCCTTAGAATTGCCTTTCATTCTTTTTAAAAATAAGACTGGCATTTGAGTTGATTGTTATGTTGTACTACTTACTTACCATATGGTACCTACCTCTGGTACTTAATGTAGTACTCTTGCTTTGTCACGCACGAGATAAAAACATAATACTTAGGAGTATAATATCTATTATGTGCTACTACTACTATTTACATACTACTTAGCTAGGAGTAGGTACAATACCCTTAGTAGTACTAGGTTTTATTAATTATTGTACGAGTAATAAGGTAATACCTACATAGGAGTAATAATAATATAAGTGTGTAAGTTTGACTTCAAATGAGATCAGATTTAATGGGGGATTTCATATCTGATTACTGTCAATGTCAAGTGTTGACAACATAATCTTGTTGTGAAGGGCAGACGACGAGCATCTACCCTCCATCCATTCAGTCCCACTTGGATCTTTGTTAAGACAAAGCTAGGACATTGCATTGTTTTTGGTAAATGGGATTGAAACCCATTTTCAAAGAACAAATGCAAAACATTGCAAGAGAGCTCATTCTTCTTTTGGACGAGCTACAACAAGATCTCCTCCTCATGGACATCTAGCTGTAGCGAGCTTAGCCTAGTTAGTACTAGTAATTAAGATTTCGGATTTCGGAAAACAATTTCGTTGGTAACTACAACATTAATTACAATGACAATCAATGAAAACTTTGACGCGGAAGAGGGTGTGGGTGTTGAGGGTCAAGGCTTTGGAGGTGCACGAGGCACGGAATCGGATGAAGAGAGGTTTCGTGAGGCAAATTCAGAAAATGTCATTTCGCAGGAAGATGACGGCCGCAACCATGATCCTCCTTCTGACCCACCACCCCGAGCAAACTCCGGTGGCCTCCGTGGCTCCCTTCAAACCTTATCCCAACGTCTGGGCCTCCGCGGCTCTTCCCAAACCGAGCAAACCCCACAAGGGCCAATCCCACCTACTGGCGATCCACCAGTGCAGCAATCCCACCACCAAGATGGCGAAGCTCCTCCCGCTGGGAGTCGTCCCACCACACCCACGGCATCGAACTCACCACGCAGCAGCGGCCTTCATAAGGCAGCACTCGCATTGGGCTTCAATTTTGACAACAAAGATGCCATGTTGCGAGAGGCAAAGTTGATGGGAAATTCAATCCCACCTACCCCAGAGGAGAAGACAGCATTCCGGGAACTGTTAAACGAGCAAACACTCACATGTTATTTACTTCTCAAGCCAGAGTCTCCCTTTTTCCTACTGCTCCACTCGCCAGCAAAATTCTTCAAGTCTCGGACCTCTACTAATCAAGATTACCACAAAAGGACGGTGATTTTTGTTGGGGACCGTACAGAGAATACGAACCCGGTTCCAATGGTGATTGGGGATACTGTCTTCGGTGACTTTGATAAAAAGAAGATACCACAGGATGAGCAAAATATTAGGACGTTTTATCAGAATGAAGCAAACAAAGACAAATTCTACGAATTAGAACAAAATGAACCAACACAAGAGGTGCACGTACCTAAGGTCCCAATTGTCCCAACCACGTTCGTTCCTTGGCTTGTGGAAGAGCGGCGCACGCCTTGGGCTTTCCTCAAGAAACTTGACGAAGTCCTCGGCGGCGGAAGTGGTGACAAAACATTCACCGACGACGAAAAGAAACAGTTCACGAACATTAGAACATTCTTGCTGGCAGCAACGGTGAAGAAGCGAGACGAGGAGTCAAGCATCATGGCACGGTCACTCGATCCAATCTACGACATAAATCAGGATCTCAACACATTCATCCAAGCCCGGCTTAACACGACACTGGGCAGAAAAGACAACGTCACCTTCCTTAACCAACCCGTAAATCATCCTCGGCCATTGCCTCCTCAAATCACTGCCGCGGACATCGCCAGGGCGACAATGCTTGGCGTGGACACTGAACGAAATCAAAACGAAGCGAATAAAAAGCTCCTTACCCTCAAGCACCGTATTCGCATCGCGGGTTGGTGTCATATCCTGGACATTAATGACATTCCAACAATATGGGAGAAGTTGAGACTTGAGTCAGAACTTGTAGAAAGAAGAAACATCTTTGTTGAAGCAGTCATCGCACGAGCTTACCGCAGTAACATCCCGATCTGCAAATTTACAATGACGGAGAAGAGCCTGAAGGATTTGGCGAATGCAGTATTGTCATCTGGGACATCCTCTGAGGTCAACTCTTTGGAGGAGTCCTTCTCCTTCCTACAGTTTCTTCCCCTTACTAAGGACCAAAAGGCGGCACTGCTTGAACACGAGGAAGCAAGGCGTGAGTCATCGGGAAATAACAATTATGCAGAATGCAAAGCACTGAAGAATCCAAACAAGAAGATGCGCGTCCCACCAATGGGACATGCAAAGTTCCTCAAGGTGCTAAACACTTACATTGTGGCTTTAGATGAGCTCTTCGGAGGTTTTTGTGATCATTACAGGGAGTGTTTTAATATGGCATCCATTCTTGCGGATCTGGAGGACAAGGAGGAGGACATCCCATGGCATTATTGGCCATATTTGACTTGGTACATTATTAATGATGAAAAAAGATACTTTGGCACTCACGCGACGGACCGTTCGTACGACGGTCAATATCTCCTCAACAAGGATACTCCATTTCCCAAGTTGCGCTTGCCAATCATAAATGCAACCCTCGCCAACATGCAACTGGTAAAACCAGCCGATCTCCCAGCTGAATGGGACGCCGACAAACTCAAACCCAGTGCCAACAAAGCATCCTCCAGCGACCAAGGTTGGGGTAGCTACTTCGGAAACACTTACAATTCACCAAAGTGGGGAACATACGGTGGGTACCCCCGTCAGGGAGGTTATGTCCCTGGTGCTCCTTACAGCGGTGGAGGGAGTGGTGGCCAAGCTCGACCTCAGGGCCAAGGTCAGGAGTATCATGCAGGAGGCGACGGTAAGCGGAGCCATGGCGAAATGAACTCAAGAAATGAATGGTTCAAGGACACTCACCCTAGAATTAGGCAACTGATGGAACCCTACAGCAAATTGTTCAACGTTGTGAGTCTCGGCAAGATTTTGAAAAATGGAAACGTCACAATGGCGAAGATACCATACCTAAACAAGTACTACGAGAACGGGAAGATCACACACTGCTACAACCACATTTCGGGCTATTGCCATGTGGGAAATAAGTGCACTTACCGCCACCCACCTCGCCAAGATATTGGTAATGCCTTCGCCGAAGCCTACTGCAACTATATCGAAGCAGGGGTCCGGAAATGTGTAGAACAGGCAGAGGCAGCGGCAGCGCAGAGGGAGGGCGGTGGTGAGAACAAGAGAGGCCGCGGAAATGGTCCAGGGTTCTGAAGACTTACCCTTGCTCTCGACACCAAGTCATTGGGATGGAGACCAGTGCACGACCAACAAGAAAAGAAAAGAATCAAAGTACAGCAACAACAAGTTGCGTCGGAACAAATTAAGACGGAAACCATCAAACGGGAAGTGAACATTGAAACTGACATCGACTCAAAAAGGCTGAAATTTGGTGGCGAAGGTAAGAACAGGTGTGCAGTGACGGAGTTGGGTGATCGGCGGAAATTGCAGTTGGGGATGTTAGCAGAAATGGGATCAGCAACATATCAAAATAAATTAGGCATGACTCTAGCCAATGAATCTAGCACATATGACTCTAGTGCCCCTGACGCCAATCTAGAATACAAAAGCAAAACACAGGCCACTGAAATGCCAAATCTAAAGCAGCGCCCTCTAAATGCAAATAAATTCAGCAGGCCATTCCACGACTCTATCAAGGACCGGGATGAAGAGCAACATGACATAGCGATGAAGTACTTGAACGAAAAAGCAATGACAGACATGAATAAAGAGGGGTCGAAACGTAAACAGCTCAAAAAACTAAACAAGTCACGTCGAATAGAACGCCAGCTGGATAGGGAGCAAAAGCAGCCAGAATGGACGGTACATGAAGGCAGCCAGGTTCTCTCCAGCGACTGGAAGCCTGGGCCATCAACTTACATTGGGCAAATGTGTCCTCGCCGCCTTGCAATGGAGCACCCGGCGGCAGACCTCCTCGTCCACTATTCCACTAAGGGTTGCCCGGCCAAGACAGGCAGAGACTGGACACTGGAAGAAATTGAGGCGGCCATAGACATGGGAACTCACAAGGGTGCCCTTGAGCCAGATGCTTTGAAATACATTCAAACCGAAATGTTTGACAAACAAAAAAGAGGCCAAGTTAGAATTGAAAAATGGAGCGGCTTAAAAAAGAACTTGCCAAAGAAGCTGAAAATATCACGCATGGCAGTAGTCCCTCACAAATCAAGGGACTACCGCTGCCTTTTGGACTTATCTTTCCCGGTGGCCATGACATCACATACAGTGCCATCGGTCAACGATTCAACTATCAAAACCGCCCCACCAGAAGCGCTTGACCAAATGGGACACAGTCTCTTGCGTATCGTGTATGCGATGGCGGAGGCGGATGAAAATGAGGTTATTTATTTCGCGAAGTTCGATATAAAGGATGGGTTTTGGCGCATCGTCAGTGAGACTGGGGCCGAATACAACTTCGCTTTTGTTTTGCCTCAGGAGCCGGGGAAACCAACCCTCATTGTGACCCCGACTTCCCTCCAAATGGGTTGGATTGAGTCTCCGGGTTATTTCTGCGCTGCTTCGGAAACAGCGAGGGACATCATTGACAAATATGTTGAGACTCCAGTTGGGTCACTCGAAACTCATAAATTTCAAATCCATACTCAACAGCACGACGACTTCAAGAAACTCATGATCAATCCAACAGCTCAAATAAACCAAACATTCAAGTACAAAAACGAGCTTTTCATGGATGACTTAATCAGCCTTAACATCCCACGCACCTTCCAAGACCTCGTCCACCATGCAGATGCAGTTGGGCATGGGATTCATGACGTCTTCCCGCCTGACGACAATGACGACGAAGACCCATGGTCATTGAAAAAGCTATTGCGGCTGGAGGGAGCATGGGCAGTGGAGAAAGATGTATTAGGTTTCGACATGAATGGAGTCGATAAAACGATTCAATTGCAATTGGAAAAACGAGCTAAGCTGCTGAAGGAGTTAAAGGATGTTCTACGGTCTCGCAGAGCTATCCCTTTTAATCGTTTTCAGAAAGTGGCAGGAAAAATCAGACACGCCAGCATTGCAATACCCGAGGGTCGCAGCCTCATGACTCCCATTAATATGGCACAACAAAAGGAACCCAAACAGGTTTGGCTGAAAAAGGGCAGGGCACTGCGAACAGCAATAGAAGATTGGCGTCAACTGATACAGGAAACGCAACAAGAGCCAACACATGTCAGGGAACTCGTGACAGGACATCCACACTTTGTGGGTATTGTGGATGCCTCATGTGTTAATGGGGTCGGAGGTGTAGTCATCGGGGAGCTAGACCCCCTACCACCCACGACCTTCCGACTCGAGTGGCCAAAAGAAATCAAAGATGAAATTCAAACAAGGGAAAACCCAGAGGGCACGATCACAAATTCGGACCTCGAGATGGCAGGACTGCTCATCTTGACTTTGGTCATCATCGGTCTGACAAAAAACTGCAAACACAAAAGAGTAGCACTCTTTTCCGACAACTCACCTTCAGTCTACTGGGCGGAGAGAATGGCCTCCAAACAATCAAAGATCACCGGTAGATTGTTGCGTGTGCGTCAAAGTAAAATGTCTCCGCTGACCCCATTGCATATACCAGGCGTCCACAACCGCATAGCTGACATCCCCTCCCACTCCTTCGGTTACAAATCAGAATGGCACTGTAAAACAAATGATGAATTTCTAACTCTAATGAACTCCATTTTCCCTCTTCCCACACAGGCCTCCCGGCAAACCTTTCAGATGTCAAACGCCGTCTTTATGCGCATTATTTCTACTCTGCTGACAAAGCAATGGAAAAGGGATGAGTGGCGGCGTCTGCCAAAAATCGGGATAGTCAGTTCACAAAATGGGAAAGCTTTGTGCGGCCTCTGGGAGTGGACCCTTACCTCAACAAAGAATCCACCAGCTACCAAACAAGAGTCCGATGCCTATCTGGGTTCGCCGCTCAATCCAGAGAACAAAGAAATAGAAAAGGCGATCCAATCCAATCACAAACGGTCCGTTCTAACCTCACTGCCGTTGGACAGGCGATCAGTTTGGACACGGGCTTCAACCCCATCAAAGGCGAAGACAGTGCCCTCCTCCACCCTATAAAACTGATGCTGGATGGGTGGGCAAAGTCAGATAAACCAACTGAAAAAATGATGCCGGTAGCCGTGGACGTACCTGAATTTTTGGCCGATCTTGGCCGACTCAAATCCGCTCCAGAGAAGGTCAAGGCCCTCGGGGACCTCGCACTGATTGCATATTATTATCTCCTCCGCGTCGGGGAATACACCTATGATGGGGAACATGACGGCTCGGAGCAAACAGTTCAGTTTCGTTTAGAAGATGTCACATTTTTCAAAAAAGATAAAAATGGTCAACTGCGAATGCTACCTTTTTGGTCTGACGCCAAACAAATCCTGCATGCCGACGGTGCCACCCTCAAAATTACTAACCAGAAGAACGGGTGGAAAAATATTGCAATTCACCATCATTCAAACGGCCAAGATTATTTCTGTCCAGTGCGTGCCCTCAGGCGCCGTGTGGCCCACATTCAAAAATACACTCATGCAAAGAACACTTGGCTTTTGACCTACTTTGATGGGAAATTGAGGCACATACGCAATGAAGATGTGAGAGACGCAATAAAATTTGCAGCAGAACAACTGAACTACCCCGAGTCAAGAGGCATCCCCTTGTCAAAAATCAATACACACTCTTACCGCATCAGCGGTGCAAACGCCCTCATGATGGCCGGCTACACCGGCAACCAAATACAAAAAATGGGGAGGTGGCAGGGAGACACTTTTAAAGAGTATATCTCTGACACACTCTCCACATTCTCCGCAGGAATGTCACGTAGTATGAAAAAGCTGGTGCAATTTGTCAGTGTGGAGGGCTACCACATGACGGATGTCACCCAGGCCATCGTTGCAATGCCAGAGCCGGCTCCCGCCGCCTAAACCCCACGCTCCCGAGGGAAATCCAGCCGGCCGGGGGGGGGGGTGTGAGGGGAAATTGCTGGGCAGGGGAGTGAGGATGCTTCAGCTGAATGACGGCTGGCAGAGGAATCACAATTGCTCAACTTTGACTAGCCCGACCAGAGGCCTCCAAACTCGACAAGCCGAATCTCCTCATTGCCACGCCACACTCTCCCCTCTCCCCCCTGACCAACCGCGATACACACACTGCACCGCCCGTCGGGCGGCAGAAGATACATGATGGTCATATTTTTGTTTGGTCCGTCCCATTGGCACGTGTTCCAATGATTGCCATTGTCGGCAACATTGAGAACACCATGGCGCTGTGGATGGATCTTTTGTTCTGAGTTTTGACACTCTTGGTAAAAAAATTATGAAGCAGGTGACGCCTCGGTTGCATGATGGAGTATCTACACACACTCATGCATCAGCCTAGCACACTTGCTCAAAAAAAAAAAAATTTTGGAGAAGCTGCTGCAAATTGACTGGT
>JALLOT010003460.1:0-11246 GCA_036939595.1 Thalassiosira livingstoniorum | reverse complement strand
CCTTCCAGCTGGTTATTAATATTTTTTGTCTAGCATTGTCATTTTCACTTCTCTTGAGTTCCTTGCATCTGGAATTGAGTTTTATCACATCAGCAGACAACTCCCCCAAAGCAGATGTTTGTTTTCTTGTAGGTAGCTTCATTGGCAGTAGATCTGGAATCTGATCATTTGGGTTTCTGTTCTCTGGTAGTATTTGTGCTTGAGCCTGTGCTGATTGCAGTCTATTTAGATTGAAACATGAATCAATGTTTTCAACCTTGAAATGGAAAATCAACTCAAATTATAATTGAAATTGTGTAAGTTACAATTGAAATGTCAGACATCCTATAAAATTAAAACATGTCAACAAACAAAATTACACTCAATAGTTAATGTCACCTCTATTGAAGATACAATTGAAACTCAGATTCAAACTCAGATTCTAATGTACACTATCAGTTTCAATTTCAAACAAAACCAAAATTACAATTTAAAAAAGTTAAAATTACAACATGGTTTGTATCAGAAATATGTGTACCTGCTCAACTTTACTGGATTTAATTTCTACTGAAGTTTAAATAATTGATATCAAGACACCTCTATTGAACCTACGATTGAAACTTGGAATCAAGCTTAATTTCTAGTGTACATTGGCAAGCAAAAGCTTTGACTAAAACCAAAATTACAACTAAAATGGTTAGAATTGTATCAAGATTTGTATTTGAATTAGAAATTGATGTGCCTGCTCAACTTTACAGGATGAAATTTCTGATGCAGTTTAGTTTCAATTGGTATCAAGATTCAGAAATGCAAATGCATATGCAGTTGAAACTGAAATTTTGATTAAAAATTAAAACTATTTGGCATTCAAGCTCAAAATTTTAAACAATTTTAAAACAGACAAACTTTCTGCCATTAAACCTACCAAACCTAAGTAAGGCACAAAACAGTTTATTAAAGCCCAAACTTATGAAAACAAAATCGAAATTGCACCTTAAAACATTAAATTCAAGTAATAGCAAAATTATGTAACTGCAATTGAATGAATGCTACAGAAATTAACACAAACTTGGTGTACCTGCTTGTCTACCTAATAGGATTTCATTTCCATTACAGTTTAATTTTAATTGATATCAAGATAAAAAAGTTTACAATTTAGGCTATCATTAATTTACTAGAGACACTGGACAAAATTTCAATTTATAATGAGTTTTGAATTGAAAATAAAGACAATGATTTTTATTCAGTGGGTGACGGCTGCCCCCTTCCTGGTGGCTTATTGTTGTGTTTCATTTTATTGGAGTTGATATCCAAAGTTATATTCGTTTTTTAGGCTGTTCGTGGCCAATTCGTTATGGATGATCCTCGTACAATGGCCGTAGCCGTTTCGTTGAAGGGTCATATCGTGACAGCAGCCATGCGACACACAGCTTTCAATGTTACCATCACATGTTGATTGTCGTGTTATCTCCTGCCATGATCATACGACTGCTCGCGTTCTTTTCGGCGAAACGTCTTATTTTCAACGTGGATTGTTTTGTCGATCGATGCAATCGATGGCTTTGCGGTCATCTATTGCAACAGCCGCTTCCATTGAAATTGACATTGCCCCATAGAGAGTGGGGGGAGTGTCAAAAGGCAATGCATCGATGATGCTGCTCCTGCGTCGCCTCTGCACAGCGGGGGACGTCGTTGCTGGTGATGTGTTTTGGCCGCGGTGTTGTCCGTTCCGTGGTTGCGGCGGCAGCCGATTGAGACTGCTGCTGCTACCACGTGAATGTGGCGGCAATATTTGCGTCGTTGGCGCCCCGGTGGTTTTGCTGCCATCGTTGTTTGTCTTGGCGTGTGCGTTGGCTTGGAGGATTCGCCGTGACGAGCCTGCAGTCCCTGCCGGTTTCTTCATCGCCGTCCTGTTGGGGCGGGAGTTTGGGGGGCAGTAGGCAGAACAGCAGCGAGCAAAGGCAAGGAGGGGCCAATGCTGTTGCTGTTGGGTTAATGGCTTTGCTGTCGGGAAGGGGGGGTCAATGGCCTTATTATTTTTAGGTTGCTGTAGATGGCGACGGCAGCAAAATCCCATTTTGCTTGCTTCTCTACGTGAAATAGCAATGCCACATCCAAAATCGCATACACTATTGTGACACGACACGCGGAGATGCAGAAATTTGAATGCAGCAGCTACAAACTGCAGAGGCTGCTGTGTGTGAGGGAAATGTTCTTTTTAATGCTTACCTGCTATTTATTTCAGTATAGTGTATAGAAATAGCATGGTTTTCCCTCGAAACGGATTTTGTCATCGTCAACGTTTGTTTGTTCACCGAAAAAAACCAGTCACGCAATTGGGGAGGTGAGACGGAAGGACTCAAGCGATGTTTTATTTTATTTTTTTTTCTAAAATAGGGTACTACGCCACCCCCTAATTATGAGATGCCCTCATTCAATGACATAGGCACTTGTCTGAGATAGCTATTCAGCTTCAGATTACATCATTTATTGTTTAATTATGATGTCACTGATATAAACTCTAGAAGCGTTGCTTGAGTTTAACCTTTTCCTAATGAAGGGAGTATTCATTGCTTGAATACTGACATCATCCTATGTACAGCAGGTACAGATATGTACAGTATTTTTCCTGCATACTAAAGTCCACCATAGGCTTGAAAGCTGTTCAATGTCTGACGTCTGCACAAGATTGAACTAATCCGTGCCAAATGTAATTCTGATCTCAATACGTACCTACGATAAGAACAACATATGTATGTATCAAGTACTATTATTGGAAATATACCTTTTAGCTGCCAAGTAATTCCTTGTTCCTCACAACAGGGTTGAAGGTAGTATTCACTCTAGCTTCCCAGAGGGAAGCTCGAGCAAAAAAGGGTTTTTAAAATACTTTTCCCTTTCAAAATTAATCTTTATTTTAAGTTCACAATTATTCCATCCAAATCATTTTAATTTTCATTTTCAATTAGATCTAACACCATAGTGCTTTTGGCACATTGAATTCAATTACATTGTACTACAAAAAACAACATCCACCAACAAATCAACCATTGCAGCCAGGATTGAACAAGGGAAACACAAGGCCACCAATGCAGAGCATGGTAGCCTCTGGTTTGCCCCCCCCTTCATTTCATTCCAAACAAGGACTTGATGGAGAGTATCACAGCAAGTACAGTATCTCTCTACATAAGTGACAAGGAAAGCAAGAAACACAAACTATATGCCCCAGAGTGTGCAGAGTCCTACATTGTGTTCCTACAGCGGTACGAGGCCATCCTTCTCAAGAAGAGCCATATTAAAGATGCAAAGACAAACAAAGCTAGCACTAAAGAAAGAATGCAGTAAGAACCTTGCAAACTTCCACAGTAATAACACTGAGAGGACAGAGCTACAAGAACTGGAGACAAGGACTTGATGGAGAGTATCACTGCAAGTATGGTATCGCTCTACATAAGTGACAAGGAAAGCAAGAAACACAAGTTATATGCTCCAGCGTGTGTAGAGTCCTACGTTGTGTTCCTATAGCAGTACAAAGGCACCCTTCTCAAGAAGGACCATATTAAAGATGCAAAGACAAACAAGGCCAGCACTAATGAATGCAGTAGGAACATTTCAAACTTCTGCAGTAATAACACCAAGAGGGCAAAGCTACAAGAACCAGTGCCTTTTCTCCTCACCGAGTGGGAGAAAGCTGCCAAGTCAAGTTTCAACTTGTTTGAGATGTTGTTGGCACCAGAGTGTTGCACCGAGTGGACCACCAATGTCACAAAGACTGTAGAAAACCACCATGACAATACAGCTTGCGGGAACTTTGGCATGTTTACATTGGTAGCACTTAAGCAGTGCAGGTGCAAACATGCACGTATCTACCTGTCATACAAGGGAGCAGAGTTGCAGGTCACTCACATGTGCAACAGCTTGCGGAAGCTGCTTGGTATGTCAGTATGACAGTGAAAGCTGCGGCAATTCATTTTCAGGAGCATAATGGGTACCTCAATTATCTGCTGCATGAGCTCAACGGGACTTGTCAGGACAAGTCCCTTGACAAGACCAAGCTCTGCACCATCCTTTTGAGGATGATTCCCTGCAAGTGGGAGCAACTTTACTGGATTGCACAGGCAATGGTGATTGCAACCAGCTTCAGCTTGATTGCCGACAAGCTTGAACAGATCAAGTTGACCACCAAGGTAGAAAAAACAAGGTGGATGGCAACAGAGGCCATTGTTCCAGTAAAAAGGCAAAAGCTGACAAGAAGGGCAATGGTAGTGGCGGCAAAGGCAACAATACCGGCTGTTCACAAAACAAAAAAATCTGCAAACATTGCAAGAAAGTGGGGGCCAAACACTGGACCCACAATACTGCCAACTGTTGCCGATTCAATGCCGATGGTAATTGTAAAAAGGCAGGCAGTGGCGGTAGCAATAAAGACAATGGCAACAGCAAGGACCCTCACTGTGCCTTTGCTCAAATGCATAAGTCTCAGGCCAAAATGGCAAATGACTTGAAAAATGAGCAAGCAGCTCAGGAAGCATTGTCGTATCGACAACAACTCATTCAATGAGGACAGCATATGAAGGCGATGGCCTATGTTTTAATTCTTGTTTTTGACCATAATACATTTGTCCACTTAAAGCCTCTCATCTGTTGTAACTTTTCTTTATTAATGATGAGTATTGTTTCAAAGCTCAAAGCTGTAGTTGGGGGGTCTCTGTGCCCCCAAAATTGAAAAAATTCTGTAAAAAATATTGCAAAAATCTGTCTGTCATACCTCCTATGAACTTTTGTGAACAATCAAAAATGGAAGCAATCCAGAGAGGATGGTTGTCAACAATGGCTTTTCCATTTTGAGGGAAAAATGAATTATTTGCACACAAATTGCACAACAACTAGTGGATCAACTGATATAAAGAATATTTCCCTTCACACACAGTATACCACCTAGTTTGTAGCTGCTGCATTCAAACTCCAGCGTTGCATGTCATAGGTTCACAATACTTTACCCAAAATTGTGATTGTCACCAAGGCAGCATATGATAAAATCAAGTCAAATCAAAATGGCCATTTCCACTTTATTGCAAAAAAGAACATAGAAGTGATGAAGACAAGATGCAACCCCTCCATCTACTTGTTTGCTCCTCCAGATCCTGTGTAATTCAATGAGCTTCATTTTGCCACAAACACACACCACTTCAAACAACAGGGATGAATTGACAAACATTGGCCAAGAGTAATAGCTGGAAAGGTCATTCTGCTTATCTCCCTCCCCAAAGATCATCTATGAAAACCAAACAAAAGCAGCAATATTCCCTCCTTTTCTGTTGCCTCCTCCATTGCCAACACTTTCAGCAAAAGCAAAGCCATTGCCCCAAATAGACTTCAATGAC
Source organism: Thalassiosira livingstoniorum (assembly GCA_036939595.1). NCBI lineage: Eukaryota > Bacillariophyta > Thalassiosirophyceae > Thalassiosirales > Thalassiosiraceae > Thalassiosira > Thalassiosira livingstoniorum. The sequence continues at coordinate 5,883 of JALLOT010003460.1, read as the reverse complement.
ATGGGGAATGACAGCAATGATTGTGGGGGGATTGGCATCTATCATGTGCCAGGATTACCAACAACACAACAACAACACATAAACATTCCCCCCTCCACCACAATCCACATTGTGTACACAGCCATGTGTGTGGGTTTTCTTAATATAGCTGCAACAGCAGTTTCAACAACTACTTTGGCCTCAATCAAATCGCATGATCAAGGGCATGAGCCATAAAGGCAAACCATCAAGGAAACCATTCAATAAGCACACAACAATAAACCACTTGTACAGTGCGGAAAGCTGAAATGGGGGATCTGGATGAACTGTCAATCCTAAAAAACCACACAACAATAAAGAAATTTGCAACTTCACCATGCTACCTTGAAAATTAAATTTAATGATCATCAAAGAAGAGTATTGAATTCAATCCAAGCTTCAGATCAGCCAGCAAGAGTTCTTTGAAAAGAATGAAGCTGATGTAAAGCAGAGTTGTGTACAGGATTCCAGATGAATGTCTGTTACTCTGTCACAAAAATTATGTCACAAAAAATCAACAAAAATGAAAACCTAGTTCGATAAAAAATGTTTTCAAAGTTTTGATTCCCACTAAATATATGTAAAGTTTTAATTTTTTTTTAACGGAAAGACATTTTTCTAATATATTTAAAATTTGCCGGTATAATAAGACCCTTTCTTTTTGTATAAGTATTAAAAGATTTTTAATACTGGGTCAATAAAGTTTGAACATAATATTAATACCATGGGACCAACCTATCACTATTACTAATAATAAAATTGCTCATATTTATTATCATAAAAAAATCAACACAAGTAATTTATTCTTAATAATACTTTAAGTATAATTTTATTAGAATATAAGAGTAGTACATACTAGTATGTACTTACAATCCATCAAACAACATACTTTCACTTACCATCCATCAAACAACACCAATGACAACCATTCACCACCAACAGGACAACAAAAAAGGACAACGACGACCGTCAAAATTGACTCGTCACCACCATCAAAACTTTCACCACGACGGATTTGACTCATTCGGATCATTGCCTCTTCGTCCTCTTACACCGTCACTGCCTGGAGCCAAAGCGGTTCAACCCAACCGCCCCACCATCCAAGATTACAGCGCAGAAAAATAATTATCACACCGATTGGACCATCACCATCGTCATAGCACTTCGTCGCTCCCATCACTTCGACGGCATACGTTATCAACACCACCACGTTGTCGTTTGATCGCCGTTCCACCGTGGGAGCGTTTTCGCCGTGGGAGCAGTTCGAAGTTGGAAGGCATTCGCAGTTGGAAGTGTGTCACCGTCACAACATTGAAAAAATAATTATCACGCCGATAAGACCATCACCATCGTCATAGCACTTCATCACTCCCGTCACTTCGACGGCATACGTTGTCAACACCGCCACGTCATCATTTGATTGCCGTTCCGCTGTGGGAGCATTTTTGCTGTGGGAACAGCTTTGCAGTGGGAGCGGTTCGAAGTTGGAAGGCATTTGCAGTTGGAAGTGCGTCACCGTCTCGTTGAGAGCTGTCGACCTCACGATCCGCTGACAGAAGAATCACCGTCAAAAGCTGTCGGCAGCGAGCATCGCCTCACGATCTGTCGACAGCCCGTCAAAAGCCATTGACAGCAAGCAACGCCTCACGACCCGTCGACAGCAGCATCGTCATAGAAAGCTGTCGACAAAGACCACATTGTTGACGATTGTCGAATGCAAGAACACCTTCATCATCGTGATCCACTGCCTCTTCAGAAAACAGCCATCGTCTCCGCAACCATAACATATCGCCATTGCCACAACATCATGTCGACAGCTTCAATTCATTGCCATATTGCCATTGCCACGTCTGTTGTCTCTGCCACCGTATTGCCATTGCCACATCTGGTTGCGACAACGTTGTATCGAAAGCCCATCCTATTTGTCACCGTATTGCCATTTTTGTCTGTCAACAACGTCATATCAAAAAAGGCCATCCCATTGCCACGTCTGTGACAAAATCCATCATATTCGCCGCCGTATTGCCATTGCTACGTCTGTCAGCAACAACGTCGTATCAAAAAAAGCCATCCCATTGCCACAATCACCATCCTCCACAACCATTACAATCCACATTCGTGTCCACATCAATTCTTTTCATTTTTAAATCGTGGCGTGCAACTTTGTTGTTTTGTTGTGGGGATTCTTTTGCTGTGGGCATTTCTTGTGGGTTGCACCATTTTGTTGAAGTTGTTGTAAGTTCAGCCACTGCATAGTTGTTTGATTCTTTCAATGTTACCTTTTATTGCAAAGTATTTGTATGAGTCGGTCTAACATTGCAATTTATTGTCTCTTGTTTATTTCTCTCCATGAATTGGTGGTTGCTATTCAATGGCGACATGGCTGTTTCTGTCTGGGTTTGTTTTGCCTGAAACTTCTTGCCAAATGGCTTGATTAAAAGCGAGGACCACTCTTTAAATAGCGGACAGGATATAGTCCTTAAAACCTCCCCACCTTAGGTAAGGAGGGAACCTCTGCCCATTTTTTATTTTGAACTTTTTGAGCTTATATTGTCAATTTGTACCTAACTTTTTTATATATTTCTCTTTCAACTGCAGATAATAATTGGAACTAAATCATTTTCTTGCTCAATTGTCTAAGTCTATTGCGAACGAAGCGGTTTGCTCTTGTTTTGGAGAGTAGAACTCCGGAAGTCTTCTGCCAAATTGAGCGATTCGCTTGTTTGCAGTCTCCGAAACATCCGGCAGATCTCTGTCAGTACAAACTGGGCTACAAAACCAATTGAATTCAAAACATGGCAGTGACAAAAGCAAAGAAGGAGACAGGAAAAAAGAGGGGGAGAGCAAAGAATCAGAGAAAGGCCAAACACTCCATATCAGCGACACATCATGTGGCCATATCTCTTGATGGGAGTCCTGCGACCAGGTACCTCGTCCCTTTGGGTACGGAGTTGCAATGGATCAAGTACCTTCAAAAAAACAGAAAGCACCAAACAACAGCTGATAGAACGGAGAAATACAGGAGGTATACCGTCCGCCAATTATATTTTAGCATCGGCGACGAAATCAGTTCCAAACAAAAATTTATTGGACATCTTACTGAGTCCATTCTCTTCATTGAGAAGAAGTCTAGAGGGAGTACGGAAATGAGTGACAGCCTAGCAAAAGAAAGGGATGCAGTCATGGATCAAATTGAGAGGATGAGCTGTAAGAAACTCAGAATGCATCAATACCTCCACAGTTTTGAGTAAGTTTTTAATTCTTCTTATTTTTTATTTCTTGAAGCAAATAACTTATGTGTTAAGTGCTCTATCTTGTAAACAGACCACGAAACAAAAGGGTACCCAATGCCAAGAATCTCGGGGACATCAGATTGAATAGAAACCTTGGCAGAAGTGAAAGAAATGCGAGACACACTCTGAGGAGTATGTGCAACATTGCCAACAACACAATTGATCTAACTTTCTTGCCGGGAGATAGTGACCACCCAATTGGCGTGGATGAGTTGGAGAATCAGCTACTTGATTTGTGTGTCGATCATAGACCTCTTAAGGATGAATCGGACAATGAATACCAACCAGAAAGCAAAGCGAGAACCATGTTTGGTCCAAAGCAATATGGATACTATGGACCACAAAAGGAAAAGAAGTCGAAGGTGTGGCAGAAAAAAATCAGAAAGAAACTTGCACCAGCAATCAGCGAATCTGCTTTGGAAGTCCTTCAGTTGAGAATTGATGATGACATGTTTGTGAACGATGACCACAAACCAACGAATGAACCTGCTTACCTGTGGATAGATGAGATCCAATTTAAGTTTCCTGAGCAACTTGGTAAGTTATGTTTTAATTTTTGCATTTTAATTCAAAGATTGTACGATGAACTGACATTGAATACTCTTGTTTAGACTTGGCAGGCCAGGCACTTTTTGCCATTGAAATGCCACATGCTTTATGGAAGTATTTTGCACTTTATGGCCATACATCTAGTAAAATATTAACTAATGAATTCAAAGATGGCATTAAGAATGAAATCAAGTTAGCAGGTGTATTTTGTGAAAGGCTAGATAGGTGTGTCCATGGTCAGATATATCTGGCAGAAGGGCTTCGACAGGATGCTCATTTTACCCTGGGAGTTCTTTCCATCAATTTATTTATGGAAATCATGGCACATCTGAGGATCCCTGTTGTACATCATGCACCACACACAAAGGAACTGACAGATGGCAAAATTTTCCCAATGGTGCAAAACCTACCTTCATGCAGATCAGCTTACACACCCAAATAAGCTAAATTGGTACAATTGTTGACAAATCTTTTTATTAAGATGTTACCTCATTTAATTAAGGTAAGTGTGTGAGCTCTCAAAGTTCTCTTTTCAATATAATTCAGCTATCTCAACCAATACTTGTTTCATCTATTTTTTTGGTACAGTGTCCAGTTAGTGGAAGTAAACGTAATCAATTTTGTTGTAATAATGGTTTGCATAAGACTGATGCCAATAGATACCAGTATAAGAATCACTTTGGCATGGTGGACATTCAGTTGATCCAAACACCTAAGCATGCAAAGTGAGGTGCAATAAAGGCTTTGGGAGAGTATATTGCTTTTATGTCAACAGAGTTCTTAGAAGGAACCCCTTTTTATCATGCGATAGATTGTTCAGAGGAGCACATCCAACTGCAGAAGGATTGGCGAGATCAGCTGGAGGTGAAAGAAGACATTCCTCTCTGGGATGCCAATTCCCTTCCCCTAACCCCACAACTACTCAAATCACATGTTGATGGAAAAAATGGCAGCAAGAAAGATTACACTTTGCAAGGTAGCATTCCTGTCAAACGCCAGCTTTTGGATGAAGAAACTAACAATGAGCTCACAAGAGTAGGATACACTGATGAATCTATCTACTGCTCTGCTCTTCTTTACAATCGCCAAGTTGTGGAAAGCCACAATGACTACGATCGGCGCAAAAAGGCCTTCATTGAAAGCTACCCCAGTTCTTTGAAGGGTCCCCGTCTCTTGATTCAAACCTTTGAGAATATGGATCTCTGTTTGAAAGAGCGCTGTTTTCGAAAAGAGTCGAGATCAATTTTACTTTCCAACCTAGTCAAACTTGACCCTGAAACAGGGTTCGATGGATTTGCTTGCAAATTTGTAGAGCATAGTGATAAAATGGTAGGTAGTGTGTGTTATTTGATTCATTTCTTACAAACACAAACAAAACTGACATGCCTATCAATTTTTTCACTACAGGGCTTTCTTTCTTGTTTAATACATCAGTTCATAACTTTTGCTAAACTTAGAACATTGTCCAAAAGAGATTGTATCAAGGGATTTGTATTTGTTGCTGATCAATGCAACAACTCGATGCTTGCTTGCCAAGCAATGACAATATTGATGGAAAGCTATGATGCATCCCGTTGCTTTTACATACAGTTGGCAGAGATCTGCTGTGTACTAAAAGAGCGTTCCCTCCATAACAAAGATGTTGGAAGTGGTGCTGGCCCACAATTTGGACCGTCCAATAACAAACTGTACTTTGAGAATGAAGTTGAGGATGTAGTTGACGACATACAGGGATTGATCAACGTCCACAACTGCAGAATGCGATCTATCAAAGCAAGCAAGCGCACAAAAGATGGAATGGTTGAACGTATTGCTGTTTGCAGCAGCTTCATCAAGAAAATTGAGTCCTTTGACGGACTTGGTTCTGTTCGTTCTGTATCATTTTTTACATTGTTGTCTGCAATGCACATTCTTGACCACGACTTTTTAGTCTACGTCCCCTTGCACTTCGGTGGTAAAGTGAAGAAATTCTTAGTGGAGGATATGGGATGGATAAGGAAGTCAACTGATCTTATTGATGCTT
>JALLOT010003459.1:0-11249 GCA_036939595.1 Thalassiosira livingstoniorum | reverse complement strand
TCAAAGATTATGCACTTTCTATTCCAAAAATAAGATATTATTATTAATTTTTGAAGATGGAACATTAAGAGTGATACTATTGCCCAAGAAAATAGTGTACATTTGGCTGATGAAAGCTTCACGTGTGGAATAGAGGAAAATTGAATTAGAAGACAAACTTCCCTCTTCCATGGGAGGGTTGTAATATCCCATAACTTCAAGAAAGGTTGGGTTCCATTCTTGATAAATGACAGAAATGTGCTGAAGTTCTTTGACTTTCACCTGATGGTGCTGGTCAAATGTTTGCTATTAACTTTATTAGCTGAATAAGAGACAAAGTACAAGTACTTATAATAGGAATTGATGAAAACAGAGGCACCAGTGTCAACAAATGATGGGGTAAAAATAAATTAATCACATTTTAAAACAAAGGATAATGAGTGTAGTAAATACAAATGTGGGGATAGGATGGAACTCCTAGTAAACCCACACCCAACAAAGCATGACAACAATGCTTAGAAACGTGTTTCCAACAAAAACAACAATGTGTGCAGAAGCGTTTATGGAAAAACTACAATGATCCAAATCCAATCTATGATCAGAACTGGAGATTAATTCATCCAATGATACTTTAAAGTCAAATTTTTGTTTGAAAAAAATATGTACCATGCATTTCTATTTGTGGTCTTCTTGCAATAATGGATGGATATGTATCAATGGAGAACTTCCAATAGAAAGGGCACAAAAAAGTAAACTCAAAGCTTCAAAACAAAGTTGCAACATGAGGATAAAAAGAAACTCTAATGGATAAAGGCAAGAGAAATTGAATAACAAAATGCAGTCATTCAGTTCCAGTGAGTACTGCTAGAACTCAAGATGGGATGGTATCCAAGGGTCATAATCACCAATATCTTTGAGATCCATGGACCAAATTTGATGGTGATGGCCAAGTCCAAGTGGGTCACTGTGCATGCAAAGATCTACATGTAAATCCACCCTTTTGTAATATAAATATCATGTGAAAGGGAAATCAACTGTATGACACAATTATTTAAAGAAAATGAAAATAAATAAGAGAGAAGGAGAAATTGGTTGGATAAATTTGTTGCTGCAGATGCTTCAACAATGGAGGCGCTGAAGCATGATTGTGATTGAGTGATGGTAAGAACGATACAACTTGTTACATATGTATTGTAATAATTATGTTGCTGAACTGGTTGTACAGTTTTATGAAGAAGATATAACCAAATTCTTGCAAAGTTAACAGTTATGGAATTGTGGGTTTGTAGGAAAGTTGGCCTCATCATAATGGAGTAGAAAAAACTAAAGAAATGGAGACACATCAAAAAATAAATTATGAATGAAGATATCAAAGAACAAGGACAGCAAATACCATATTCTGATGAAAGGCAAAGAACAAACAAATATGTTGATATTCAATACAAGACAAGGATTAAAGTGGATGTATAGACATACCGTGCCATTGAAGGCTCATGACGGTTGTTGGAAGAGTAAAATAGTATATCCAGGCTTGTGTAAAATGTTACCAGCACAATGATGTCAACCACCATGTGAATTCTTGTGGGCAGAGAATAAATAGAATTAAATATTCAATGATCACACACCCAGAACAATTCTGGGTACACAGAACTTATGTAAGAAAAATTAAGGGAATGTAGACAATGAACATAAAATAGAAATAACATCAACTAGGTACAGGATGATGTCAGATGACTTGAATCAAATGAAGGAGAAAATATTAATGGTAGCCACAAAGACCTAAATTTCATATATTCACAGTGAAATTACCAGAGGAATAAAGGTTGTATTAAAGATCCATTTTAGTATTGCACAGACATAGGCATCAATAATTAAAATTGAAAGTTGAAGTGTGAATTGAAATAAAATGAAAAAAATAGAAGAAAAATCTGGAGAGAGAACCAAAGTGTGTTCATAGGGTCAGGTTTTGGAGAAGGTCAAGGAGAAGGATTGTCCTTTGAAAAAGTTTTTATAGATCACCTAGATCTGTTGCTGATTGCAGTTTTCTTGTCAAGAATGAAATATATCCTCCCTTTCATCAGTCAATAATTCCTACTCTGGTGTCTGATGTAAGGGTAGGCTCACAGGTTCACAAATGTACTCCAAAAATAGCCCTTGTTCAAAAGTTATTTTCTGGAAGATGAAGTTGAGGTAGACAAAAATTTCACACAAAATGTTATTCTCCATACTTCAAATAGTCATAAAACTATTAGTTTGTATGTTGAAGTTGAACAATGACCTCTTTAGTTTCAACTTAAAGCCTGTCTAAAAATACCAGTTTTTTTATTTCTTTTAGGTTTACACACATGAACCTTCTACAGGTGTTAGCATATATAAGGGTATGTTTAAAAATGCCTAGACAAAATAAAAATTCTGTCTAGGTATTAACTGACAGGTGTATGCTGCCAGAATAGATGCGAACTCAATCCAGAAACATCATTTACATGATATTTCATTTACATGGACAGTCTACCACTGTGCCATGACATGTTGTTGTAAAACTCATTGAATACTTTAACTGATAACAGAAGAAAAAAGTCATTTTAGTTTACTAGTGTGGCAGCTTGTTCACATTGTCCCCATATTATTTGTTAACAAGTTACCAAGCCTTGAAACTTGAAACAATGCATTTTTGTCACCAACAATGTCAATGCCAACAACACCAACAATCAAGGTATTTTGTGTGAATCCATAGTCAAGTTCTTGGACCATGGAACCACCACCACCACTTCCAATGGCGCCAATATGGATAACATGTTTTGTGCTGGCAAAAAACTGCATTTGTGCTATGGTGAGCCACTTTTTGTCACAGTTGTGAGATGCCAACTGTGACAGCTTTTCTGTATTGTGTTTTTTTAATACTTTAATCTAACAACTAGGTAAAAAGGTCAACTACATTATCCTCTAGATAGTTTATTCTAGCTACTGAGATTATTTTGTAACTTATAATTGTGTGGTTCCAAGAATCCATGCCTTTCCAAAATGACGCTGGTGGAAGTGCCATTGTTGATGTTTTTAGCAAGTACTATTGTAGGTTTAGGTAGGTTTCAGAGGCCTATCTACCCCATACTTGTACAACACCTTTTGCTCCAGCCAATGGTGTCATGTTAGTTGGCCAATTGCAACAGCCAGAGAATTTGGCAAACAACCTCCCCATGCAAATGTCTTCACTGATTACTCATCAGGAAGGTATTTGTGTTTTGGAGCTACAAACAATGGCTAAGGAGGTAGCCAAATTCATGATTTAGTACTAAGATCCATGATTTTTTTGACATTTTTTGTGCTTATCTCTTTTGAAACTGAAAAGAAAATTTGGTTCTTGGACATGGAAACCACTTACACCTTGATTGTTTGAGGTGATGATGGCTTATTTAACATCCTTTGGAACAGTTCTAGGTAGGTTGGGTCATAAAGATTTGACTAGGTTAACAAATGTGAATGTTATAGGCATCTGAAGTTCATTTCTGTGAGCCACAGGCCAGATGCCAACTTACAAATGTAAAATCTTCAGCACACCTCTGATGGAGGCCCAAATCCAAATGGTCACACTCCCAGCTTAGGTCCCTGTGGAGATATACTAGCTTTAGTTGATGAGTGATTAAAATAGATAGTTAGAAGCCATTCAACTTCCTCTATTCAACATTTGGTTCTTACTATTTACTCTTAAATTATTAAATGGTGGATAAGGATTTAAAGTAGATATTTTGAGGTTGGTTGACTGCATCTATGTCACATTTAGTTTTTTCATTCTTGGTTACAGAGGAAGGGAAGGTAAATCTTTTGTGGGGTGATCCTACCAGCACCATCAGAGGTTCATACTACTCATGGTACGTGATATGGTACCCTATATGCCAGTTGATAGTATAATTGTGGATGTTCTTGGGGATAATCACCAATACCTGGCAAACTTTAAATTTAGGAGATGGCATTATCTCTGGACACAGACAGTGTTTCAGACTGTTCTTACTGATTGAGGAATGAAATGCGAAATCAAAATTAGGCAACTGGGTTGTGTAATGGTGCCAATGTGATTGAGTTTGTTACACATATTGATTGTTCTGAAACAATACATAATCAATGGGGCACTAGATGTATGATGCCAAACTGTGAGAAGTAGTCAAATATTTTAGTATGACAGGCACCTACTAGAATTAGAGGTAAAATTTGACCTCTTGGTAGCCTGTTGTAGGTTCAAGGACTTTGGAGACAGGGTATACTGTCACCATTCTTGAAGGTATTCATGAGTTGTATCTCTGAGCTTTTGTCTATTTGGTTTAAATACTCTTAAAAACATAATTAAAAACTCCTGTAATCATGTTTCATATGTCTTCAAAAACAAATATTGCACCCTGTGTTTGATCATTAGTCTCAATCTATTGATCTAAATTTTATCAAAGAAGATCAAAATTAATAGATCAGAAGCAAATTTGGGTGAACAGATATCTTCAACCTAATCTCTTTATATTTGAAATATTCAACAGCATTAATGGAGCAAATTTTCACAAAATCACTTGACAATGGCCTTTCACAGAAAAAAATTACAAGTCTGCTCTATACATTTGATGGGGCAAGGTGGGAATGTCCTAATTGATACAGGTTGACATGGTGAGTGAGTGTGAATAACACCCTTAAGTGAACCCTTCCCGATGCTGCCTCATGCAATTTTATTTTTTGTATATGGGCATGGCAATGAAAATGCATCATTCATAACTTTTCAAAAGTTGACAGAACCTCAAATTTTGATACAAACCATACAAATCACAAGCAAAATATTTCAAATGCACATTGTTTTTGAAGTAAACAAAATGGATTCATACTCAACTTCAACTATAAAAATTGTCCATGAACTTACAAAGAATTTTTTTGTTGGTTTCGACTCATTTTTTTTTAATATTTTCTCAGAAATAAGGAAAGTTTACACCAACCAGAATCTTTGAATATCTGATGTTTTTTCTTTTGTAGCTAGGTGCAATGTTATCAAGTATTATTTATCTAGAGGTAAAATCAAAATAATAATACTGTCACATTATGGTTTATACAATACTATGTTTTCAAATACTTGCCATGTTGGAATCCTTTTTGGTGTAATCTTCCCCATCAGCACTTGATTTTGATCACTCAATAAACAGTTGTTATTTCAAAGGTGTCGCTTGAACAACTTTTATTTAGTTGGAATTTTTCCCTCCCAACTGTATAACCAATTTTAGCCATGTAAATTACCTTTCACTTTAAAATACCAAAAAGTCCCAATAGCAATTCCTAACATTTGGTACCTCATTTACTTGAAAAAAGATTTATCTGCTCATTCTGACTGAGCTACATTTAGTTTTCATTTTCCTGATGGGTAAGTACAAAACTCGTTTCTTGTAAATCATAGCATAAATCCTAGCAGCTTCAATAAGCAGATGATTCTGTAGATATCAAAAGTGCATCATTTCTGCATTTCAACTGTATGATCAGACTCAGAGCCTATTATGCCCAGATATGTTCATTCATAATTCCAGTATTACAAAATAAAAAAAGCTGATTATCTAATTTTCAAGATTGTGTCTAAACGAATTGTTTTGCATCTCGAACACAAAGAGATGTTTTGGAATTACTTTTTTCATTGTTGTTTCAACTAATGATGGAAAAATATATTCCAAACATTGTTCATACTACATACTACATAATCGTAGAGAAAAACAGAAGTTAAATTGTGTATTCTTTAGCATAAATGTTTCAAAGTTGTACAACAACATGGGTAACTAGGTTTTACTACCTTGGGCAACTGGTAATTTAGATGTCCATAAATGAAAATGCATCTAAATGAATGTTGATGTTAAACAAATCTCAACTATTCCTGCAGAATCGCTTTTAAGATATAACTACCCAAATAGTTGGGAAGAGTTGGTGATAGCAACCTAAGGCAAACGAAACAAGCAGTGCTATTTCGTATGTGTTGCGAATTGGTGACTTCACTACTTTCAACATGAAACAGCAGATGATCCTGCTACACCTGGTAGCATTCATCCGGGAATAGAAAAAACCTATTGATTGAAAACTATCAATAGAAAAATAGTAATTCTGCGAGTGCAACAGCAGTGTCTAAAACGTGCTTATGTACTAATGCATTTATGAATTTAAGCTTAAATCGCATTCAAACTATTCCCCTCCCCATATTGATCCCCGATTTTACCCACATACAGCACCAATTCAATGAGGTACCATATTATGACCTCAAAAAATTGGCTTAACGCTTGAAAAAATATTCATTCCTTTGTTCATTGTAGTTGTTGGACGATGGCCTAGCTTGATTCATACGTTGCATACTCAACAACAAATTCACCTTGTTGCTGTCCGCATTGTTCCCCTGGTTCATCATGGCCAGCGCAGCCCCACCGAATTGGTGACTGGGAGAATTGCGCATTGCATTGCTCATTGCATTGTTCATGCCCATGGCTTCTTGTTCTAACAGACTTAATCTTCCAACGGCTCTAGAAGCACCATTAGGGATTTGAGGACGAGGAACGTATTGGATTTGGGTTCTGGCGGCTTGGGCGACCATATCATTCATCAGTTGTTCCGCAACTCTGCCTTGTGCTCCAGCAATTTGCGAACCAAAGCCACTTATGGAATTATTATCAGCAAATTCCTTGCGAAGACGCTTTAAAGCTCTCTCGTCAATGTTACCAACCAGAGCTCTTTTAGAATGTTCTTCGATTTGGGGAGTGCCAGTTCCAAATGCTCTACCAAGCATTTTTTGGAGTTGGTTGGAATGATAAGCAGTAGCTGCCATAAAGCCTGCAGTGAAGTCATCTGACTCACGCGCCATATCTGATCCTGCTGCAAACGCTGTTGTAGACTGTTCCGAGGGCGTTCCAGTAAAAGGCGGCAAACTGGCCCTGGAGGAAAGACGCCTCTTCGCTTGAACAATACTCGAGATTTCACTTTCCAATGCTTGGTGAACGGTAATCTTGTTGGCGGTCATTTCAGAATCACTGCTTGCAGATTCACGGCGTGCTTTGTTCAACAGAGAATGCAATTGAGTTTCAACTGCACTGGGAGTATTTGTGGCGCTGGAATTCAGCAAATTCACAAGATTTACATTTCCAGCAGCAGTGTTGGAGGAAGCACTTGCTGCTGTGAGGAGACTGGCGAAATTTCCAGCAGCAGTGTTCGAAGGAGCACTTGGTGCTGGTTGCAGACTGGCGTAATTTCCAGCAGCAGCGATGGAAGGTGCACTTGGTGCCTGTTGGAAACTGGCAACATTTCCAGTGCCAGCGGCAGAAGGAGCATTTGCTGTCGGGAGACTCGCGGCATTTCCAGCACCATTGTTGAAAGGAGCAGTTGCAGTTGCTGCTGTTTGTGTTGTTTGGAGGCCGGCAACAGTTCCAGCCCCAGCAGCCGCAAAGGGCATTGCAGCAAAATTGATGTCAGGTGGGGGAGGAGGCGAATGGCCAGTGGTCCATTGGACGGGCATTCGTGCCCGAGGGCCAACCTCCATCACACTCTGAACCACCAAGACCTCCCTGGTCGGCGGCCGTTCGATGACGGGAAATTCACGGCTGATGGCCTTGAAATCAGGTTCGTGGTCTGGATCGAGAGCCTTTTTCTCTGAGACTTTGGGCCTCCTCATCTTCTTACACCTTTGGCGAGAAACGCAAAGTCAAATCGGACACCACAGTCAGAATTGTCTGCTACAGTAAAAAAATTGTAAAAAATAATCAGCGAAACGAAGACTCACAACCATGGCATCCCTCTCAGAAAGTATTCGTGGAAATACGCATTCCTATCATGGCCCTGAGAAAGGCGGCGAAACCCCCAGCCATTGGCCTGACGGACGAAGGACGAGAATTTGGAATGCTCGAAATACTTGGGCAGGATGTAAATTTCGAATTGACGAGGGTTCAGAATGCACCAAGACCGGCCGTGCGGGGCCCATGCGACGATGTCGTGAAGGTCTTTGTTGGCGAGGATGGCATGCATTTCTAAAGAACACGAGGTAGCGGTTGCAAAGGAAAGGTGAGACAAGGAGAAGTCAAGCTAAGTCAAGCAAAACATAACATCAGACACCAACACGGCCATCGACGATGCAACTCATAACTCACTTGCTGGAAAGGTAGGCACGCGGCCCGCCGTCGTCACTGGCGTTAGCGGATCGTCGTCCATCTCGAGGGAGTGGTCTGTGTAGTAAAAGTAAGGGGCTGGTCTCAACACTCTGGGCGCAAACACCAACCCCGTCGGGTCAAGCTCGTCGTCATCCTTGTCATCCTTTTCGTTGCCGGTGTGAGCTTCCCCTGCCGCCAGGGCCTTCGTGTCGGTCGAAGCCGTCGAAGCTGCTGTTGCAGTTGCGTTCATGGCCGCTTCCGGACTCTTCACAGTCAACAGGGATGCAACAATTGCTGCGGCTTCCTGGTCTTCGGCACTTCTTTCGTACAGGGACATGGTTGTGTTGTTCAATCCTACTCTCAGTCAAATTGTTTTTGTGTCCGTAATATGTCTTGATCAGAGAATTGTTTTTTGATATCCGATTCTGAGTCGAGAAGGGTCCTAAGGTATGTTGCGTTTAGTGCATGCAAAAGTCAAAAGTCGACGTAGGTCGCAGTGTTGTTTGTTGATTGTGTTGGGCGTTGGGCGGCGCTGTGGCACCTTTTATCGTAAAAAGAAAAATTGCAGCTTGCAATCACAGAGTGTGTGGATTGTTGTTCAGAGTTCAGACAGCTATCATACAGGATGTGATGGCGTCAGGATGTGTGTGTGGACAGTGTGTGGAAGTGAAAACTGAAAAAATAACAACTTGATAACACTACAATAATCTCTTTGACAAAACCTCGCGCACAACTGCAAGGAACATTGCGCTTTTTTGAACAACTGCCGTGAAGTTTCGAGACAGCAACATCATCGTCAATGGAGAACGTGATTCCTTGATGATTCCTCCAACCGGCCTTCGTCCAAGTCCAATCAAAACTGATGTGGTGGGAGAAGGTGGGAGTGGTGGGAGTGGTGATGCGCGAAGCCCCGCTTTAACCCGAAACACGAACAGTCGTTATTGCAGAACAGATTGGCGAATGAAATAATAGAAAAGTTAATCAATACTCTTACATTTATTAATTTCAATTTTAGACTCTGAATCAGCTCAGCTCAGCTCTGTATAAAATACATTAAGCTCTTTCAGTCTTTCAAGCAGTGTGGTGTTAAAAAGATTAAACATTTACTTCTTGCAGCTATTTATTTTTGGTCACTCAATGTTGTATTCTTTGACTGAAATACATTTTTAAAATCCTACTCATGTACTAGTTAGGCTTCCATTGTCAGCTCATTTACAGCACAAGCTAGTTGGTTTGGGCTAGTCTAGGCTAAGCAAAGGAAAAAGACCATTATTTCGTATGATTCATGTTGTACTTAGTTTAGGTCTAGAAAAGTGAGATTAAAATAAATCATCAGGTGTCAAGTGATGGAGGCATCGCTAATGAAAGTTAAGTTGCTAATTATTCAGCAACACCCACTCAACACTCCCCCTTGAACATGTAGAATCCAATTCTGCATGCTTGCAAAGAGGGAAATCAAATTGATTAAGAAAAAAATCAGAGGAAAAAGAAAAATAAAGCTAACTGCATGGTGCATCCACAGGGTTGCCCGCATATAAGTTGTCAAATTGTACCAAATTTACTTCACAATCCACCGGATACGGAGCCAACAGTTATCAATTGTTGAATTAAAAGAGGTCAAATAAAAGGCAGCTCAACCAAAAGCAATGAAGGCTTTGGTTGGCCCCATTGACAATTGAAATTGTATTCCACCACAGGTGCAAAGAAATTTTGAAAGTGCCACACAACCACAAAAGGTTGTTAACTAATGCCAAAGAAAAACTGTTCTATGGGTGCAGTACTTGGGGTCCCTCCGTTGATCCTTGTCCAATGTGCCTAGAGTGCAGTATGAATACTGTATACGCTGGTCCAATGCACTCAGATCACCGTTGGTGCCCCTTGTACTACTCCACTGCCCCTCCTCTCCCCCTCAAATGGACAAAATCCTATTTTGTCTATTCGCCAATGAAAGGACTGGATAGAAAAAGGAAAGTTGCATAGGGTGGGGAGGGAGGGCAAAAAAACTCAGGAGACAGCCAACTGAATGGCTCCCCCTTGAACAAAGATACAGGTGGCAAAAGGGTAGATAAAGAAAGCGATGGCTGAGAAATGCCATTGGCTCCCCCTGGTGAACAAAAAAGGGGTGGTCTTGCACTCAAAAGAAATTAAGGTCTCCTACTACTTTCAGCTTCAAGCTGAGAAGGAGGTTGCAATTAATGCAATCCTCAATTTGCTGCGGCCGTGAGACTTGATGGGACGACTATAGTCTTACTCACATCTTGGGGCCTTCAAATGACAATGCGCACGGATTGTTGCTGTGTCATTGTGCCATTGGCGGCTCATTACTGAGGAGGGTAGCTAACCCCTACTGATGGACTTAAACTTGAGGGTTTAACAACACAAAGTAGGAATGTTGATCGGCACCACGCAGCCAACATGGCGGAGGACAAAGAACCGGAAGAACAAGGCAAAAGACTGGCTTGAGATCGGAAGAGCANGCAAAAGACTGGCTTGGGGAGAGAAGCCGGAGTCAGGTGCCCCGAGCATTATCAGGTTGTAGGATGGTACTAGAAAGGAGGTCATTGAGGACCAGCTGGTGGCATGGTAAGCCAAAAGAAGATGAAGGTCGACCAATGAACAAACATTACTGTGTTCAACATTGCCAGCAAAGAAAAGGAACTGGTAAGAACTGAAAAGAGCCAGAAGAGGACAGGGCTCAGTTGGAGGCCATGATGAAATTACTGATGTCGCCTGGCCATGGGCAACAGGAAGACTATCAAGTCATGGTTGTGATGAGGTGGACCAGCAAGGGAAGATGATGACATGGTGTTTGCATCACTGCCACAAGAGGATTTCAAAGAAATGGTGCATTTGGTAAAGGCTGTGGCTGCATGAGAGAGGACACACAACAACCAGCAGCTGATGATGGGTTATTTGTTGCAAGTGGTGTTGATGGTAGACAAGGAAGAAGAATGCCATCAAACAACCGGATGATGATGGAGGACAAGGGCATTTGCAACAACAAATTGGATTGTTGCCCAAGCTAGTTTTTTGTTGTCTTGGAAGGCCAAGAGCTCAATAGAAGGTATGTTTGACAAGGAAGCAACAACCAACCAAGGAGGTGATGATGGTGGTGTTTGTGGGAAAGTCACTTGTAGAGGT
>JALLOT010003457.1:0-11249 GCA_036939595.1 Thalassiosira livingstoniorum | reverse complement strand
AGTCAAAAGAAAATTTTTCATGTAACAAAAGGAGTAGTATTGTACTAGGTAGCCCGTTCTCTAGGTTTGTAGTTGAGCAATCAACACCGCTTAAGGTGCCAAGGCATTAGAGACCAAATTTATTTCACAACTATCATAGGCAATTGTATATTTATTGCTTTAGAATGTCCATTTCTTCCATGGTGCCTGTCATGGTGGAAAATCCATCGGCAGTGCCATTGTGAAGATGCATTGGTGTGGTTATCCATAGATTCTGGAATAGGACTTGGTGCAAAAAAGAACAATTTTTGGTGGGACAGAAAAAATGGCTAAAAGTCATTCTTTAGTAGAACAGAAGGAGTGGTAGAGAGAGGTGCCACCTGCCACCTGGCGCCGGCCGCCAACATTGCCACCGACCACCGACCACCAACCACCAACCACACCCCACACCAACCAGAACCTCCACAGCGCCAAGCGCCAAAGCCAACCAAAGACAAAGACCCGCGGCCCGCCATCATTTGACTAGGGCAGCCTTCACTGAACGCCGCTATCTCTTTCGCCCAGGGATCCGCCCTACCTCAGACGCTTCAGATCAATAAATCTGACCGTTTGTATCATCCTTCAAGGCTGTCAGGATTCATTGACAGCCGTTCAATATTAAGCAGGGCGAGACCCGAGCAAAAGTGAAAACAACCCGTCTCCAATACTACTTCTGTATGGTAACTTCCATCACAAGTAAAATAATTCAAAATGATAGCTGGGGAAGTTTGGTGTGCAGGAGAGAAACCTAAATTCAACCTGGATCAAGCTGGCAAAGAAACCGCCTATCAAAATAAAACAGGCGACCCCGAAGCCGAATCTTACGATGAAGCAAATGAAATCTTTCTCAGCGGAATGAAATTGGCTCGCAGCGGGGATTTCGGAGCTGCCGCGCCACAGATTGCCTGCGCATATCTACTGGATACGAGGAGCATCCTATGTGTACCAAGCCATCTCACAGGATCGATTAATCCTGCGAAAAAACATTTCTATCTGGATTTCAAGCTGCTGAACGAGTTGATAGAAAAACAAGATCAGCAGAGCTTTGCCAGAACCGTTTTAATAATATTGAAAGCAAATCTGTATGGCGAAAATCGCGAGTATGGCCAGACCCTCGTCGCCAATGCGATGAAGAGCATTGGTCAATTGTTGTACGAAATTGAAGTTGATCGAGAACTTGAAAATCCAGAAAAATTCATATTGGGTGGATGCATGAAGAGAACTGTTTTGTATTATTTGCGAAGTAGCTTTCACATGCTCATGGGGAATCGTAAACAGGCATTGAGAGACCTCACAAAAGCTCTCGACATTGATGAGTTTTGGACTCCTGCTAGATTCGCACGTGTTTCCATTTGGGCAATGACAAATATGAAAAGTAGTAAACAAATTCAGGAGGAATATCGCAGAATTCTCGAGGAAAACCACGAAGACAACAGATCAAATGAAGTTGCATATGCCTGGCTTGCACTCACTACTTTGGATGACCCAACCTTAGGAACCTATGATGATGCAAAGATGTATTACGATAAATGCTTGAAAGCGATCAAAAGGAGAGATGAAATATATGGGAAACGTCCGGAAAGTGATCTCTCGCCAACGGTTGTATTAGCTCTCAAACGTTTCAAGCTAGGAATTGCTGCACCAAGTGGCTTGAATTATGATGTCAATATTGATAATTACTCATGCGTCAACTGTGGAGCCCTGAAGAAACCATCTGGTGGGAAACTCATGAAATGTGCAAGGTGCAAAAAAGTGTGCTACTGCTCGAAAGAATGCCAAAAAGCAGTAAGTGCGAGACCGCATCTTGTTTCATATTCTTTCATCCAGATTTCAATGTTTTTATTTTTTTATTCGCTCCTTTAAGAATTGGAAAATTCACAAGTCATTTTGTAAAGTTATGAAGGACGACAAAGCAGCATTTCGTCAACCAGCCCCACAATCTGCACCTGAAACATATCCCGTGTCAAAAGTTGAAGATATGGTGGCAAAGGAAAAAATTGACCATTGGACCAGCATGCAACTTTCAGCAAAGAGGCTTCAAGCAGAATTGAAATGTTCGTACCAGAAATATGGTCAAAGTTTCAGTGGATGGTGGAGAGATATGGGGCGAACTGAAAGGGCAGAACTGTTGCATGCGGTAACAGCTCAAACCATCCCATTGAGAAAGCCATCTGATAAAAAAATCCAACGAGAATTATCAGCATGTGCATCTAGATCACGAGCTTTATTTGAATACAATGTTCATGCGTTATGCGGCAGCTGTGATTGCGGTGAAAGCTGTGATCATTTCTCCAATGAGAAAGTAATTCATGAAATATCTGGTTGGGTGTCTAATCCTGAAAAGAAGGATGCAGAGAATTTTTCCACATCCAACGAGAAGATAAAATCAGGAATATTTCCGAACTGTTTTGGTGAATCGCTTTTGTTTGTGGCTCGACATCCGGAGGAAGATAAACTTTTTGGCCAACCTTATCCTGTTCCACAAAACAAAGTTCAAGAACAATTGGATTTAGTCGAACATGGTCTGGCATATGATGCTTCGGCAGCTGTATTTGCTGTAAATCGAAAGGTGCTGGCACTGTCACTTCTCGTCAAACTTTTTGATGTGTTCAAGCACAAAGCACGTCGACAACCAACCACCAATCCTGTGGAGAGATTGCTGGGCTGCGTTAATTGTGGAGGATCCTGTCAAAGCTCATCTTCAAAAAGATGCTCTACTTGCAAGGTTACTTGGTATTGCTGTGAGGGCTGCTTGATCGAACATGGACATCAGAATTGTCCACTGGGCTTCCCACGTGATTTCATTATAGATTTTGATTAGGTGAAGTAGAAGCTCATGTATGCATATCTATGATTTCTTATGGCATCATTACGCTATTCACTTCGAATTTCTAGAGAAATGTCATTTGCCTTCTTTTATATTCATATTGGAAATAAACTTTATAAATCATTCTTTGAAAATAATAGCATCATATGATTTCCACTTTCGGTCTTTTTATTTTTTTTATTAATTTGAATGGAATAGAACATGCTTTGTAAAAGTAAAAATCAGTATCTTAAAAGGATATCTGCGTAATATTCCTTTGACAAAAAATTAATTACATGAAAATAAGACCACAATACTGTTGACTCCAAGTAAGATCATCCCCCCTCTTGAACAGTATGTAGTGACTTATACGGACAATTAATACATGCCTTAAAATTGTCATTAACACCAATGCCCTCTTGAGGTTTTCTTTTTTACGAGTAAATAACTCAAATAAGGCCTTATGTCAAACTGTTGTAATAGGGGCATTTTTCTTGGACAAAAAAAATGAGTATGTGGTGCATCTGTTCATCTCCATTTTTCGTCTTTGCTAATGGTAATGAGTTTTCAAATCATGCCTGCATTGATTCACTGATGCAGCTCTTGCAGTGATGTTTGTCAGCTGCAACTTTTTGTTAGTAAGCCAGATCACAATAATCCAAAAAACTGGTCCAAAGAAAGACCAGCAAGAGACATCATTTTCTAAAACTTAGCATTTAAATCAAGGACAAATTTAACTACCTTTGAATGCAATAAAAGCCACACTTTAATGCTCAAATTAGATCTTAATTCAAATCAAATATGAGCTTTTCAATTTTGTAGTTATTGTGTGTAATTCATTAGCTTGTGGTACATGCATTAGTCAAAAAAGAATAAAATTTCCAGTTTAGAATTGAAAACTTGAAATCTTGGTAGCTATTTGGTTTGAAAACAAAAACTCACAGATTGATTTGTGTTTGTATTCATATGTTAGGTGTTCCTGAATATCAAATGACTTTTTGTAAAATTGATGCAACCATCCACTTCAATTTTTGAGAAAAAAAAATGAATTTGGTAAATCAGTTTTAGGACAATATTCCTTCCATGAAATTGTATAATTAGCCAAGCAACTGCGAACTGAATTTATGAACATGTAAAAGTTTTGTATCAAAATACCTCGGGTAGCCTCAGTCACAACATTTTCTTTTGAAATATTTATTGGATATTAGTGAAAATCAGTGTAAGAGCAAAACATTTCAAACATATCATTTTTTAGTTTGATTTCTGTTTTTGAATGTTATGTTTGCTATCAAAGTATTCCAATTTCTTAAGATGTTGGATCGCTTTTATAAGCATTCTTATCCCAAGTATTGCAAAGATAAACTTAAGAATGAAAAATAGCATTAAGATTCTTGATAACATATTTTTCTCTGTATAAATGCTTTGGTAAGTTTTTGATCAATGTGGAGAGAATGAAAAGACACTTGCCAACACTACCCAAGTGATGTTTCATAAAACTCTTGTTGGTAAAAAATAGAAATACAGTCCCTCTATTTTCCAAATATTTGACAGTTCCAGAATATTCATTTGTTCACCAAATAGATGAAACTTTGCAGCAACAATACAGGAACATATTGAGAATCAATAAATTTGCACAACTTTACAATTTTCAACAATGTTGTCAATTTCTAAGCAAAGATATTTTTCATTGCCCAAAAGTAACATATTTAAGTAACTAAGTTTTTGTACCAAGATTTTTGAAGTAATAATCATATTCAAATTTGACAAAATGGATATTATTGCTTAAATAGAGGAATATTTTTCTCTATTTTGGTTTTCTTCTATGTTCCTCCTTCCTCCATTTTCTTCCATGTTCCTCCATGCTCATCCACATTCCTCCATTTTTCTCTCTTATTCTCTAATTTTTTCTGTTCTTCTTCACTTGAATTTTGCTCTCTTCTATTGCACCTTAAAGCATAGAAGTACATAAGAAAAATAATACTCCTCCATTTTGTACAGTTAACACCATACCTACTAGTATGTAAGTACATTGTCATGTATGTAGTAATAGTAGTACTTCTTATTACCAATATTATCAAAAGTACATAAATATACAATAATATACTAACAAAATTATGTTTTTACTTTTTACTCATAGTTAAGCTACATTCCTAGATCTACATATCAGCCAAAATGAGTCATTTTATTGCCAATTGTGATAAGCAATAATTGTATGTAGAAAAAATGGACCCAGAGTCCAGGATCCAGAAAACTTGGGGATATAAAACATGTTTAGGATCCAGAATGCCTTTGACTGGACACCTGTCTCATCTCAATATGAATACACATGAACCTGGAACTTGCTGCTCAATCTGTATTGTATGGTACTTCTAAGTATTAATTCTCCCTACCTAGAGTAATAACATGATGGTACATTCATGTCCTTGTACTTGTATTAATTAACATTATCACCATTGTGATTGAATGAATGCAAGTGTCTATCTGCTTTTCATTTGATTGTCAAATTGCCACCATGAAATTTAACTTGGGGGAATTTCCATGGCCAGGGCCATGGGTTTTTGCCCTGATTGAATTTCGTGGAGTCAATTTGGCAATCAAGTAAAAGCTGATTGGGAAAGATGTCACACTTGTGCTGCAGATCCCCACATGGAAACAATCAAATGAGCAACTCCTGTGCTCATTGGTTGTTCTATCATCTTTTTGATTGAGAGAGATTGTGATGAGCTTGCTCCTCCTTGGCAACCAATTTCTTCTTTTCACATGAATGGTTGATGCTGCTGACAAGCAGCAAGATGCAATACACAGAAGTGCAATGTGCCATGGCAGCAATCCTTTCAATCATGGCTCCTTGTACTTGATTGCCAATGCAATCCAGGATACAAAAATCTAGTCAACACAGCTATAATAAAATTTCACTCACCTTTGCTATTACTTTCAGTGATGTCTTAAAGTATCATATCTAGCTGGCATGTTTAATGCTCTCCATATTCATCCCATCATCATATAGAGCCACATTTACTGGGTAATTTACCTGGGAAAGGGTAATTTACTGGGTAAATCTAGTTTTGATTGGGTAGGGTTATTACCCTTTACCAGGGGTAAATAAAGAATTTACCCTTCCTGTACCATGGTGAATGGCACATTTACCACCACCAATTACCATCTACAATATTCTTCAAACACTTTTCATCATCCAAATCTATATATTTACTTCCACATCTGCTCTGGGTCAGTTGATACAATAACTCCAATATTCTGAGTACAAACAAATTTAAAAAAATTGTTGCTTGATAAAAAGTGAGTTGTCTCATGAAAATAATGTAGTTGTGTTTATTTTTGGTGTTTATGTTCATTTACCCTGATTAACTCTGATTAACTCTCATTTACCAGGTTTACCATTTACCCAAATAATTTTGGAGCTGAGTAATTACCTGGTAATTACAATGTATTTTTTTATTTACCAGGTAATTACCAGGTAATTACCAGGTAATTACCAGGTAATTACCCAGGGTAAAGGTAAATGGGCCTGGTGATGGTAAAGGGCAAATGGGTAATTGCTGCTCTAGCTTGTAAATATGTTTGTCTGTCATGGCTTATGAGAATGTTTCAGTTAATAAAGATAGGTAAGATGAAATATTTTTTCAATTTTGATATCTGCTGTCATTTTTCAAAACTGATGAAGTAGTTATAAATGAAGTTGTCAAAAAAAGAATAAAATTTGCTTCAAATTTTGACTAAGTACATAATATAACTATCTGTAACCAGAAACCACAAACTGACCAGGAGAGCTTTAAGATGGGGTGGACCTTTTGTTGTTGTCAACATTCATTTTCAATAATCATACCCTACTGTACTTAATTTTAGTAAAGTACGTTCTTTGACCATTACTTTTCATTTTGCGCAATATACATACATCTCTAATTTTGTCTACTATTGTACATAATACAGTTTCATAGATATATGAATTTACAAGAAGACCAGTTAAGTCACTTTTTATAAACAAACAAATTGATCAAAAAGGCTTTGTTGCTAAGTGTGAATACCTACTACTATGGTAACAGTAAAAAAACACTCTAATGAACAAAGATTTCTATCCAAAGGTGTTACATCTTTTTAACAAGATTTTCAAATGAACAAAATAGAGTATTGTATTGCACACTTAGTACTAATTTCTAAATTTTTATCCCACAATTATTTGTATGTGGAAAATTTAGGCATTTCATTGCCTAAAAGTATCAAATAAAATACAAAAGAAATCTTCTGATTAGAACCAGAGCTAATACTTGAAAATCTTTGTTCTTTCATGAAAAGTGTAACAATAAAACACTTGTTTAATAGCTACCTACTAAAATGTATAAAAAAAATATGAATTTGACCTTTGGGAGGCAGGCAAACATGCAGCCTTACTACTTGACACTCTCGCTGAGGCAAGGGAGGGGCAAATGGGCTCTTCCAAACACGAGACGGAAAAAGAAAAGGAAGCACGACAATTTAATGCCATGGTAAACAAAGGACGCATCCGTGAGGCTGTTCATTAGATCACACACCAAAAAAGGGTGGAATTCTATCCTTACTTTCAATTTGTGAGAAAACAAACAAGCCAGTCTTGGAAGTGCTTCGTTCAAAGTTTCCAGACCCTGCCATTCCCAACCTCAATGATCTGGATCTGCTGGTATTTTCTGACTACGGAGAGGCCCCAGAATCACTGCATCACTTTTGTCCAAAAGAAAGGGTGGCACAAGTGGCAACAAAACTGCATGGTTCCGGAGGAGTGGATGGATTGGATGCCAGGACGTTTGAACACTGGCTCCTCAGATTTGGAAGTGCATTGGAAGGTCTGCGGGTGGAGATGTCTTGCTGGGTTGAATGGCTCAGCAAGGAGAGCCCACCGTATGCAGCAGTTTGTGCCACCATGTATGGGTGGTTGCTTGCCGGCAATAAGGAGCCAGGGGTAAGGCCTATATGAGCCAGAAACATCTATCAACGCCTCGGGACAAAATGTAATCTGGTCACCACTGCCGACAGCACCCGCAACGCATGCGGCAACAAACATTTGTATGCAGGGCTAAGTTGTGCCATAGAAGGCGCTTTGCATGCAGTGAGAGAGGAATGTAAGGGATTGGATGGATGGAAAACAGCTCGGCCAGAGGCACCACGCCCAGATGAGACTGTACCACCCCCCTCCACACAGAACACCGCCGCACCTGCACCAACCCATCAGCTCAGCGAAGAAGAAGAGGAAGCTGAGGCCCGTGGAATCAACTACAAGGACAAGGAAGATGGGGAACAGCAGGGAGAGGAATTGGATCAAGGGGGGAAGATGACATTGAGGCCATTGAGAGCCTCCTGTCTGAAACACCTCCTCCAAATTGGATTCCAGGCCGTGGTGTGGCCCTCTTCAACGCAGACAATGGCTTCAACTGCCTCAACCACCTCACCGCACTTTGGGAAGTGCGATTCAGATGGCCATCTGCCAGTTGCCTACTCTTCAATTGTTATTGCCACCACTTATGCATGTTTGTATGCCTCCCGAGCAAACCAGCAGAGATTATCCTTGCAAAGGAGGGTAAAGTGCAAGGTTGCCCACTCGCAATGCACTCTTATGGAGTGTCATTGGTGCCGCTATCCAAGAGCATACTTGAGGCAGTGGATTCCAACATGCAACCTTGGTATGCCAATGATTTGGCTGCTTGTGGACGTGCACTTGACAACGCCCGAGTATTGGAGCAGCTGCTCAAGGAGGGTCCCCAGTTCAGTTACTTTCCAGCGGCAGATAAGACATGGTACATATGTCATGCCTCCAATGAAGAAGCCAGAAAAGAGTTTGAATCCCTGGGTCTTCAGATTAATTATGCTTGCGGCCACAGGAGGGCTCATGGGATGCAACAACATCAGACTACACTGGTTGGATGAAAAAATTGAGACTTGGGTGGATGAAGTGAAAACCCTGGCCCTGATTTAAAAAAATTACCCACAGTCTGCCTATGTGGCCTTCACGATGAGCCTTCATGCCAAATGGATGTACTTGATGAGAGCTGTTAATGTTAAAGGGCTTGGACCCCACCTATAACCAATTGAAGACGCCATCCAGTACCATTTCATCCCAGCACTCCTCGAAGTCAGCAACATTTCAGATGACCTACGCAAACTACTTGCAAACTCGCCTAAGCAGAGTGGATTGGGTCTATGGAATCCCACAACCATGGCAGATGACTGCTTTGCAGTGTCCTACGCAGCAACAAAAGAGCTGGTTAACTCCCTGGTCCTCCAAAAGAATCTGAATCTGGAAAAGCACAGATCAACTATGTGGGAAGCCCACAACAAGAGTCAAGAATTGATTGTGGAGAGGAGGCAAAGCCAGCATCTGGCTCACCCTCATATCCCACAAACTTAACGGCTCCATTCTCTCCGCGGAGGGATTTCAAGACAACGTCGGGATTCGATATGGACTAATGCCCCTAAACATCTGCAATACCTGCAATGGCTGCGGTGCAAAAGCCTCCATTGAACACCTCCTCTCCTGTAAATGTGGAGGACTGGTTCTGCTACATCATGACATTGTCGCAGCCAAAGTTGGACATTTGGCTGGGAAAGCTCTTTAACCAAGCTGTGTCACCTACAAACCCCTAATAAACTCAAGTAGGACACCCTTGGAAAAAGAGTCTTCCATGCCAGATGAAAACAGGCAGCAGGAGGAGCAGGACCGAACCACCAACAATGCCAACTGTAGAGATGTATTGGTGCACAATCTCTGGAAGCGTGGGACCTCTTGTGTGATTGATCTTCGGATCACTGACACAGAATGCAAATAATACAATAATCAGGAGTCGCAAAAGCTCCTGAAAAAGTGAGAAGAGCAAAAGAAGAAAAAGCACCTCCAGGCTCGCCTGGAGCATTGCCGCCACTTCACTCCCATGGTTTACTCAGTTGACGGGTGCGCTGGACCCAAGATCAGAGCCTTAGAAAAGAGACTGGCAAGTCTTCTAGCAGCAAAATGGTCTCATGACTACAGCGAGATGGTGGTATATGAGAGCACATATGGAACTCCAAATCATTCGTGCTAACACTCTCTTGCTTCAGGGATCACGAGTGCGAGGGCGCAACACCAGAATGGTGATGGAGGATGGCATTGCCATGGAGGCATGGCAACACTGAAGGGACTCTTAGGGGCCCAAAGGGCGGCTTTGCTGCCCTTTTAATCCCTACGGGACCCACCCGTGCCCTCCTCCATCGATGGCAACCACCATCCCATCCTCACCACAATGGGTGCAGGCTTTGCCTTTCTGTATTCATGTCTTAGCTGTCCTTGTCACATTTTCATTTTGAAATTAGCAAAGTCTAGTCCATTAACTGTTAAATGTTGCTTATTCTTGGCCAAAAAAGTTTGAAAAGACAACAATTGTTCCCTTTTTTAGAAAAAAATAGTGTGTACTCTAATTTTGATGATTTTTAGAAATATTTTACTTTTATAGAAATTATTCTGACAGCAGAAGAGCTGTCATAAAATAACTTGGTAAAAATAGCAATAAAATTACAAGATAATTGATTAAAGAGAGTGTCATTATAATATTAGTTTGATATCATAATATGTCATAAGTGATCAAACATAAAATTTCCCTTTTCCAATAATTTAAAAGAAAATCCCCATGTCTACCTTCTCATATATGTTGTGCTTAGAAGAAAATAAAATGGTTCCAACCTAGTCTTACAATTATACATGTGTATCACATACATAATAACCTTCCAAATTTTAAATATAAAACCTTGATTCTAAGCTCCTATCTATACTTTACTGTCAATTCAAGTCTCAGCATATAGGTACTAACACTACAGGGTATCCAGCTCTTGCGCTATGTTGTCCAAGATTTTCTGTCCCATTCAGAGACAACCTCTGAGGAATTTCAGTTAAAAATTTTATTGACAAGCTCACAGAATGCTTTATTTTCTGCCTCCCACTCTTTTACCATAGCTTTGTAAATACAACCCCTCTCTCTGTGAATCCTAAGGTAACATTAGAAACCATCCATGGTTACTAAAAATGGGTTGATTCCCCCTTTCAAAAAACAGAATTAACCAAAAAGAACACCATGACACCCTCCAGCCCACTTTCTACTTCCTTCAAACTTTGCAAATATGTGTACTACTTGAGTCAGATGTTATGCTGGCATCAAATGAAACCCCTCTCAATATGGTACCCAACCCCCAACATCTCACCAAACATCAACCATGACTGATTCAAACAATATCTTCAACTCCTAACCAGCTTACTGTGTCCCCCCAAAAGATCACTCCTCGGATGACAAGGTCAAGTGTATCACCACTTGTGTATGTTTTCAAAAAAGTATGACAAGTACTGTTCTGCTTTACCATAATGTTATCTTGAAAAATCTACTGGAATAGATTTATCTAGTGATACCATTTTTTT
>JALLOT010003456.1:0-11270 GCA_036939595.1 Thalassiosira livingstoniorum | reverse complement strand
CAAACATTAGCTTCTTCTCTCCATTGCCAAAGTTGAAATCAAAATAAATCTTGAGGTATTCATTGATATCCATACTGAACAGAGCCGTATCGACATCGACTGCCAGCTGTCTTCCATAAGGGGCATGATGAGTGGAGGCATCGACTGGATGCTGACCTGTCCGCACAGCCCTCATGAGACTCGCCTTCTTTTGCATGTTACTCTTGACAACCGGGTAAAAGCCGCCCTTTAGCCTTCGGCGTCTAGCAGTGCCGGTTCCGGAGAAGAAGTTGCTGACAAAGTTCATGAGCCTTCGTAACGAGAGGTTCCCAAACTCTTCAAGGAGCAATTGTCCATCGAATACGACCTGATTGCCAAAAATGGCACTTAATTTATTGGTCAAATCGGTTGGAATGACAACTAGCTCAGTGAAATCTGCAATCGCATTGTTGGGTGTCCATCCTAAAGCTTCTTGGATCTGAGGAAGAAAGAGGCATGGGTCAAAATCGGCTCGGAGGGTTCCACCCAACAAATTATTTGTTTCGAGGAGAGTGAACGTGTAGTCAATGAAGGACGTGGGTGGATTCCCACAGCCATTTTTGCTCAAGGCAACGGCATGTTTTACAACAGCCCTGATTTCGGGGTCAATCAAAGCCGTGACTTTGGAGGCACAGAGAGAAGAAAAGTTATGAGTTGACGGGAGGAAATCCAATGATCTACCAACTGAGTATTGAAGAGGCTAAATGCGTTCTTACCGTCGTTGTACAAATCTGTGAAATTCGCCAAGCCGCCCGCAAAGTCTTTAGCCTGGCTGATGACGTCAAACAGGCCTGACAAAGATGTGGGTGCATCCCCAGCTTGCAAGTCTGGACCATACGTCTGTTACCATTTGACATGGTGTTAACATTCTATTCTGGAAGATATATCAATTTTATAAAATTCATCACTCAAATGTTTACTCACCGAGACAGTAGTAAGCAGCTCCGTCAAATCGCCAAGCACCGTATCCAAAGTATAGTCGGCCGCAAAATTACCGGCGGCAGTCATAAACGGAGACAAATCCACATCAAAATCAATATTGAAATTACTGACGACATTTGTGCTCTCGATTTGAATTATGGGGGAGACAGTCACGCCACCCACTCCAATGTCAAATAGAATTTCAGCACTTAGTGGCAAAGTCATGTCGGGTGTCAAAAGTGACACGTTGGCATTGTTGGCAATCATGTCTTGAATCGATGCAGAGAAGGATCCTTTGCTTTGGAGAACAATCGAGAGAGCGAAGGACGAGTCACGAATGTTCAAGTTGAATGTGCCAAGGGTCAGACTGAGATTGATAGGATCAACAATAATGGA
Source organism: Thalassiosira livingstoniorum (assembly GCA_036939595.1). Classification (NCBI taxonomy): domain Eukaryota; phylum Bacillariophyta; class Thalassiosirophyceae; order Thalassiosirales; family Thalassiosiraceae; genus Thalassiosira; species Thalassiosira livingstoniorum. Next base: position 9,935 of record JALLOT010003456.1, on the reverse strand, counting down.
AGCATAGGCTCCCCACGAGTCAATCTTCAATCCAATCCCGCTGAGAAGAGCATCGGCAAGGCTGGTTCCGCTGATGACACTCTTGATTTCTTGAATGTAGACTTCGATTCCAAAGGTGAAATCCAATCCAGCGGAGATGACAGTATCGTCCAAGAGAGATTGGACATCCACCACCAGCGTATTATCGGGTCCAATACCTAGAGAATCGAGGTTTTGGCCACCCGCCCCCGAGGGGCTGGTGGTATCTGCAAGGAAGTCTTGAATGATCACGATAATATCTGAAACGGACTGTTCGAATGTCACAGTCAAAGTGGTTTCTACACCGGCAGTAAAGGTCGTGGAATCAAAGTACGGACTGACTGCACCATCAATATTTATACCAACGGATTGCAAAGTAGAGTTGATACCAGCAATAGCATTTTGAATGGTCGTCACAAGCGACGAATTGGTGGCACTTGCTCCTTGGAGTCCTCTCAGTTGCCGCTCTCGCCGCACCAAACATTCTCCTTGTAGCTCACTAAAGACGCCCTGAGTAAAATTCTGGAATGTGGAATTGACGTAATCCACCAATGGATCTGAAATCTTTCCAATATTGAGCGTACCAAAATTCTGAAATGGGGATTGGATGACATCAATCACCTGCTGGACCATTTGATCAAACAGATTGTTGACGGAGGCTTGGATAGAGCAGGGATCAAGCTCATAGCTAAATGTTGGGTACGGCAAAGAGAAGAGATCGGTATCTTCCAAGGAGAGGATAACGCCGAATGTTTCGGTGGAGACATCGATTTCAATTGGGAATCGGGCGGAGAGGCTGCCGCCGTGAGTGAGGTTGGTCGCGGTGCTGTTGTTGGAGGAAGGGAAAATCGATGCAAGGTCTACAGGTTCATTGAGGTGCAGGAAGAAGTCAACGGAAAATGACCTGGATGTGCCACAAACAAAACGAAGAAAAAGTGAGGACGTTGTTCTCATAGGCAGCCTCTTCAAATGAAAAATCAATTGAACCACTTACCCATCCACAATGGCCAAATCCAAAAGAGTGGTAGCTGAACCCGGAAGATTCACTGGCAAATTCATCGAAATAGCCGGAGCAGCAAGTTGTGCGGCCACATCAAATGCATTGACCGTCACAAACGTAGATACACCTGCATAGCTCGTACCACCTATATCACCTTTAGATATAGTTGCTCCAATGGTAAAGTCAATCGAGAATGCGCCTGACAACTGCAGACCGGAAAGGAGTGACAATTCATCGTAAAATGAATCACTGAGGGATAATACCGGGCTGAATATGCTGTAGAGACCCCAGAGCGCCTCTTGAACGCTACGAGACGTGGATAGATTTACAACCACATTCAATTTCATTGATTGAGTATCTGGGTCATATCCCCCTTTTAAGGCCAGAGTGTTCGAAGAACAGGATGTAGAAATGGCATCAAAAAATGAAGATACTGTCAAAGCTGAAGTTGTATTCTGATTCAAAAAATTGATCCCACTCTTGGCCAAACATGATAAATCCAACCGCGGCAAAAATGGAGCATTGGAACTGATCCACTCGGGGTAGCTGAGTGAATTGACTTGCTCCAACAAAGTAATGATCTCATTCTTGATGNGAATTGACTTGCTCCAACAAAGTAATGATCTCATTCTTGATGGCTGTTAAATCGATATCCAAAGCCATGGTGAAATCAAACGCAGTGATACTGGTAATGTCAGCGGAAGTAGCACTGAATGTAACTTGGGCCGGGATATTTTCCACGGCCACCTTGACTCGTCCATCAAACGTCCCTCCGAATGCAAAGGAGGTGAGTTTGGATGGTTCGGCAAATACATCAAAGGGTACAGCAGTGTTACTAGCCCCCAACGACAGTGCAATCTCAGGAGTAATGTAAATCGTCAATGGCAATCCGGTAAAATCAAACTCATTCTGAATCGCCACAGTCAATGCCGTATCGAACTGGTGCAAGGTCGATTCCACCGCCACAGAATTCAATGATAGATCCAACGAAACTTCAAAATCAATCCCCGCATCCAATAAAAGTGTAATCTTATCGGCACTGGCAATATCCTGCAAGAATCCCGAGGCATCACTCAAGGAACTTCCCATGGAGTCCGTTATGCTTTTAAACGGCGAGCTTAGCTCATCGAGCTTGGTGGACAGCATAGACGAAATGTCGGCTAGGGTTTGAACGACATCAACTCCAATGACTCCGACAGTGAAGCGTGCATAGAGGGAAAGGCTATTGCCATTCACTTGGACATCGAAGTCAAAATTGAATCCCTGGAGAGAGTCCACGTTACAAAAGGAACGTGTGTGAGTGTATTGGGTGTGTTGAACATATCAACTGATAATAATTCCAATGAAAGAAAAAATCTATCACTATCTCACCTCCACAATATCGACATTGACCGAGGGCGGAAACAGTTGTGTACTACTCGCGCTATAACTTCCCAAACTCAAACCAGCACCCGACAAATCAATCGTCCCATCCACATTCGGCAATGTCAATCCACCACTAGGCAAATTCACAGGAACACTAAATAATCCATTCAATGCAGTAACCAACTTCCCAATCAATTTCGTCTTCACAAAGGAAGCCATGGTCTTGACACTGGGGAGGGAGCTCGGAAAGAGGGCATCGTAAATCATATCCGCGCGGAAGCCAGAGGCGGCAAAGTCCACACTTGGGGAGAGATCGAATCCGAACTGGATTTCGGGTAAGTAGTTGGTAATATCGAATGCCTCTCCGGTAGAAGAGTCCATGGGCCAATCGATGCTGAACTCACTGGCCAAGTAAGGATCAAAGCCAGCAAACCGTTCAAACCCAAGTGATATACCATTGGCGTCCGTCAGGCCCCGGAGCAGGGTCAGCACCTTGGTGGTGACATCCACAGAAAAAGAAGGTGTGAATAATAAATCCATGGTGAAGGAAATGGCACGGGGATCAGAGAAGGAGGTCGCGTGACCAAATGCAATGGCGATATGAGGTAGGAACTGCTCAACAGGAAAGTCAAATGTTGGATAGGTGTCTGTAAACATGGAAGAAACGGATCGAGACGATGCCGATTACAACAATATTGCAACATTTTTAAGTAAGATTGGAAGCATTCCAAAACAAAAATAAAAAAGGTTGTCTGGCACAGAATTAACACACCTTCAAAACTCAATCCAAGTGGCAAATTGGGAATTGCCACCCCACCAAAATAATGGACTGTACCAAAAGTCAACTTCAGTTTCTCCCACAAAATGGTCTTTAATGCATCTGAATATTGAAGGGATGGTATCTTACTCCCAAGTTGCAACAGACTCGGAAATTGCGGCAAAGACACGGGCTTGAGGCTCACAATCGCCTCGAATTCACCACCATTGGCGAGCAAATCTGCTTTGAACTCATTATAATAATCAAGAAATTCACCCAGCAAATCATCAAAGTTGAGTCCGAATCCATCGAGCACACCTTGAATCTGGCCCAGGGGTCCTCCTTCAAAGGATACACCTTCAGCGGAGATATCGACAAGGCCTTGGGTGAGTTGGCCCAAGAGGGAGACTAGAATGTTTTCTCCTCCGCTGATGAGATTGCTGCAGAGAGTGAAATGACATCAGTATTGCATGGAAAACGGCAGTCAGTGGCAGAAAATGGGTTCGATGAAAAAGTCCAACAAACAAGTGTGAACCAAACTCTAACAGGTTTCGTGGTGGCGTACCTAATATCAAAATCAATTGAAAAGGTAGGATAACTACTCCCACACAAATCCTCATGCCCAATATTTACAATTGGATCCACACTCAAACTGTTGCCCATGACATCCAATGCCAAACTGAGAGGTAAATTGGCATCCATGACGCATACTTTGCGCCAGCTGGCCTGCTGCCTCAATGCCAATGCCACACTACTGATGTTGTTGAAGTATATGGGGTTGGTACTCTCTTCCATGCCAACTCCAAACGCAAATGCAACAGTGCCATTGTTCACTCCTAAAGTCGATACGCCAGCGAGGTTTATGTCTCCATTGAGTCGAGCCGATATGGAGAATTTACCGGAAATGTCTTCAAATTTCAAAAAGGCACGGGAGGCAATCATTTGTGTTACTTGGGAAGCTGTTAGAGAGGAAAGAGATCCAAACTCGGCTCCGGAGAGTTCGAATCCGACTGGGCGTTGATTGAAAAGAGTTGAAAGAGAAGGTAGGGGAAACGAATGGGAGAGAGGCATGGATAATGTGAGATATTGGATTGGAAATGAGCCATACGAGAACTATATGAGAATTGCACGTGCAGCATCCACTCTGGCAACCATGACATTGACGAGTATCAACTCACCAGTAATTGCAACATGAGCACTTCCATCAAAACTAATATCGGAGTCAAAGCTAAAAGCCGCGTTTCCAGTATTTGCCCCACTAAACAAACTTTGCAAACTCGCCAGCATATCAACTTGATCAAACAGCTTCAAAGGAGCTTCAATGATACTTAATAAATCCAACACAAATTGCTTGGAGATATCGAGTTCCAATTTGATGAAGAGTGCATTCCCGTCATAGCCTCCAGTGATCGAAAAGTTGTCGATTAGGTCCGCCTCACTGCTGGAGGTCTGTAACCTACGCCTGTGGTAGGGGTTATCCATGTTGGGACCGGGGCGAAAGTATTTGTTTGAGTTGAAGTGGTGAGCCCGGAGTGCACGACGCTTTCCGTAATGATTATACCCTCTTGACGAATGTGCGGGATGATGACGGCTGGTGGTACCACTCGTTCTTGTGGCTTGTTGGGTGCGACGACGGCGAATGCGACTCTGACCATTAGCAAGGTGCACGGGTTCCGCGGAAAGAGAGGCAAAATGACTGGATAGATGACGATGAGCCGGATGGCGAGGATCCACAATCAAACTTCTTGCTGGCCTAGCGGTCAGCATCCCTCCATTCTTCAGTCGCCTTCCAGTGACACCAGATGCGATACTTCCCGCAGCCTTGGCAATCGCCTCTATCTCCTCTTCCAGCAGTGAAATCACATCTTCCACTGTAGGTCTCGTCAATGTGGCATCGTTCGCCACCTCGGCACACACATGGTTCAATTCACCTTGCGCCTCGAGAATACCCACTACGAATTGTGCAACATCGGGGAACAATTCATCAATAACTGTAAAGACGGTGCTGAAATCAATCCCACCCAGGGGAAGCGATCCTCCCAAAACACTGTTGGGTGACAGAGAGAAACTTCCCAACTTGGCGAGCAGGGCTTGGAGAATTTCATTCAAATCACACGCGTCAATGTCCACTTTGACAATGAATGATTTGGAATCAAACAAATCCTCATCTTGGAATAGTATAGTAAAACGGCTCGTGAACTGGCCGAGTGTTGCGCTCAATGGCAACGACGCAAAGACACTTCCAGATGGCACCCATTGAAAGCGACTCTTGGCAGAGGATGCGAAACCAATGCCGTTGTTGAGTATTTGCATCTCAGCTTCGAAGGGGGATGCGAGTGCTACTCCAATGTCGAGTGCGAATTCCCCATTGGTGATGCCAACATTGGGTAGAAGATTCGAAACTGTGAAGCCGGCACCGCTCATTTCCGCAGCTAGCACTGCATCGTCCACTCGGAGAAAGACACTTCCCAGCACGGAGTTGGGACGATTGGGATCGAACAAATCTTGAAGGGCACCAATCTTAATCCCTCCAGAGATGGCTATTTCGAACCCCGCCGAGGCAGAGATGGAACCAAGCAACGATGCGATGTCCACGGTCTCTCCACCGCTTCCGAATAAATCTTGCGCGTTGCTCAAAGCACCAAACAGTGTCTCCAATGCCGAAGTGAAGTCGGCAGTGTCAAATACGACAGAGTGCCCCAATACTACATCGAGGGCGATCTCGTTACGGGAGGGGAAGTAGCCGGCAGTGGCAGACACCACTCCGGGGAGGGTGAGCAACTGGGTCTCGAGATAGTCGAAGGTCAGTGTGTTCTGGAGCTTTCGTTGAGTGCCATCTTGATCGACTTCGAATTCCACCAAGTCTCGGCGGGCACTGCACGAAATGCCTTGGATCTTACCCACGACCAAAGCCTTGGCCTCGTTGACTTTTGTCTCGGCTTCTGCCACGATGGCATCCTTGATGGACTGTACAAATCCGGAATTGAATATTTCGTTGCTTCCAAGGTCCAAATAGGTGTCCAACACAGTGTCCAGGACGCCAGCCACCGTGAATTGATCAATGGCTTCGATGAGGGCGGATTGAAAGTCGCATAGATCAAAGTTGAATCGGACCGCGGCTAAAATCCCACAACACATCATTGGAGAACAAAAGCACAAAGAGATTGAAGAATCAATGACAAATGGCGAATTCGTAGAAAGTTCTTCAACAACAGCAACTTACGAGGAGCACTATCAAAAAAGTCATCATCCACCGCCACCAATTCCAAATTCGCCGTACTCGTCCCAACACTCGCATCGGCCGTCAAACTCGCCGCATAATTCCCAGAATACGCCCAAGCCTTGGTCGCATAAGCAAAGGAGGCACTCATCGAAAGCGCTCCTGCAAAGTTGACTCCTTGCCCGCTCACGATTTCCAACGATTGAGCCACATCTCCCGCCACGGTTGCGGCAAATGCCAAGGATAGATCGCCCAATGTGAAAGAAGGAATGGTGATGTCCAACGCCAATGGAATGGAGAAGGAATAGGTTGCCGAAACTGTGGCGGAGGCGTCAATGTCCAATGCCGGGAATGGATCGGGGAGGAATGTAATTCCTACGGGATTACTCCCAATCGTGGTCGTGGGGACCGCGCCAGTGATGTCCAATTGGAGAGAGAACGTTTGCGTGGTGACATCGCACGTGACAATGTCCAACGTCGCCACGGTGCCAATATTCCCAAACAACTCCGTCTTAATATCAATGTCGTTATTCAACCAAGTCGCAGCGGCATCGACTCCAGCGAAGGTTCCTAACAGAGTGTCCACGACTTCGGTCTTGAGATCGATCAAATCCGTCACCAAGAGGGAGTCGCCCAGGGGAGCGAGTCCAATGGAGTTCATGGGATCGACGATTTCGGTTTGGAATTTGGTTTCCAGGGATGTGATGGATTCGAGGAAGAGGGAGGAGAGTTCGGAGGGGAGGACGCAGGTGGCGACGGATGCGGCTGTGGGCTGGAGGAAGAGAGGGGAGAGCCAGAGAGCGGACAAGCCGGACAAGCCGAAGCTGAGGGTGTATGCCATGATGGCAAAGCTTTTCTTGCAGATCCGAGTAGAGAGGCCGAGAAGGGAGGCATTGGTCCTGAGGTTATTGGATGGCTGTTGGTGGAAGGAGATTGCGATCAAGAAGCAGGTGATAGTGGAGTAAACAAGAGGAAAATTGTCATGGTCAGCAATCATTCTTTTGAAAGCGAGTATTAGCAATTGGCAAGTGCCGACACATCATGATCAAAAAATATCAATGTCAACACCCAATCAAATCGTGAGCCAACTAACACAATTGCAACAAAAAGATTCCTGTTCAAGCTGATGAAAACCTTTTCCCACAATCATCAGCAAGAATTTCTTCGGTCAGACGAACCGTTTCTGTCTGTTGCAAAAATTCAAACATGCCCACAGATCTTTTCATAAGCCTCGGCTCCCATCCAACACAAAAGATTCAAAAGATTCGGGGCCTTGAACAGATGATATTGGAGGGCAATAACACACATGATGATGTGACAGCAATAACAGCTTGGAATGACAGAACTTTGAGTCGGAGTTGCAAACAAAGAAATCAGAACCACTGCTGGAATCGGCAATGGACAAGAGCCAAAACCACATAAGTTGACCACAATGACCATGAATGTCCCCATGATACCGCCATGATAGTGCCATGATACATGAAACTTTTTGGGGAGGGAGGAAGCAACAAAACTCAACAAAACTCATGAAATTGCAATCATAAAACGGTCATCCCCCACCCAAAACGTTCATGAAGGATTCCAGACATTTCTGATTGACAGGCTTTTCAATCCAGCTATTACTAGTACAGGGCCACCACGGGGGCTATCGACTCTCCAACAATGACACCATGGAGCACCATGGCCGCCTTTCTTCCTCAACAAACATGGCACGAAAATGTTGCTTCAACTCTTCTGAAATTTAACAATACCCATGGCAATTGCTCCAACCAAATGCTGCGGAGTGCAAGCTCCAAGCAGCCGTCACGCCATCGACAAATTCAAAATTGACGAAGGAACAACTTGGAGTAAAACCTAGTAGAACTCAAGACCCAGAAGGAAATCCCAATCAATAAATAATTGCAACGCTCAAACGCAAGGGATCCAACGGACATTGAATGATTTTTGTATCTTTGTAAGTCCATCGTCCTTCCGAATCGCTCCAACGGAATAAAGTAAAATAGAAAAATATTGTTTTTTCGTTGTAACAAAAATAAAAGCTTGTAGCCATCTCACCTTGGACGCATTGGTAAAATATTTGATCCAATTTGAGGTGATGAAGCAAATCGTTACTGTAGCAACAGTAAAGTTGATAGAGTCGAACCGCTCCATGGCGTCGACAAAGGAGGTCATGATGCTGGTTTCCCCCGATGGATTCGTCCCGACGGTTCGTAGAATTAATTCTCGATCCTTGGGCTAGTAAGATATCGATGGCAATGACTAATCCGTCGGAAGAAAGGGAGGGGGGACTAGAAATGCCGATGTAAAATCCGATGCAATTGTCGATGTAAAAGCTACCGTCTCCAGCCAATGATCTACCCGAAGGTGAGAATCAATGATATCCGATGAGATCACGGGGGGGATACGATGAGCCGATGCGCACGGAAAATCCACTGGAACGTATTAAAAATATTCTAATGGCTGCTGAATGTCGTGAGAGAACCATTTACTTGATGCAGATAGCCGGCGCAATACGCAATGAGCAGCTCTGTGGGATAGATGGGGGGGACAGCGGACAGCGATGAAATTTGGATGGATTTAGTGAGGGTGTCTTATGTGAATTTTAGCAGCGATCCAACATCTAGGGAAGCAAAAGCCGCCTTACCTTTCCAACGATTGTCAATGTGTAGCCGGAGCGAGGAGGACAGTGGCTACAGTAAGAAGAAATTTGTAGTTTTGCACTGCAACGCCGACGCACAATGATGTGCCTGAAGTACCATAGTACGTAGCAATGAATGGGTGATGGAGCAACGCCGACGCACAATGTGCATGGTGTGCTATGGTGTGGTTGCTCTGGTTTGCTATCTCCACTCTCCACTGCAAGATAGAAGAGAGCGCGCGAGAGACTCAAGACTGAAAGCTGAAAGCTGAAAGCGTATGGGGTAGGCAGGTACAATACTTGGGTAGGTAGGAGGTCGGCGGCTGCAACAGTCATGCAAACAAAATGCGAAGCAAGATCGCAAGCTTTTCTTCCAGTCCAAGCAATGGCCTTCGGATTGTGTGCTGATTGTGTGATGGTGGCAGTGGGCAGCAGTGGACGCTGCAGGACGCTGCCCGTCTCGAAATTGCTCTGCTGTCGTTTGGCTGCAACCATCTTGAAAATGGCTGGGTTGAAGTGGTCGAGTGCCAATTGCGGATTGCGGGTTGCGGTTGCGGGTTGCGGGTTGCGGGCGTTGCGGGGGTCTTTCTTTCATTTCATTCTTCGCTTCGCTGGTCCGCTGGTCGTCCGTCCACCTCCTTCTACAACATCAAGATCCACTCACATGACAGCCTCACAGCCACATACAGACGGCCACCCGCCGCGCCAGCTGCATCATAAGTAGGAGTAATATTGTATTGTATGAGTACTAGGTATTGCATGTACCTACCTCTAGGTACTTACTTAGGAGTTTTAAGGTATTTATTACTACTATTAGTAGTATTTACTTACTGTACCGTACCGTACCATACCATGCGTCACGGTAATCCGGCTAGTACGACGAACTACGATAAGGTCAATTTTTGTATTGCAATCGGTAGTAAGTATACGTGTGATA
>JALLOT010003454.1:0-11246 GCA_036939595.1 Thalassiosira livingstoniorum | reverse complement strand
AGAAATTCTACAAGTGTTACTATGACATGTTCAAAGATCAGGAACGTTTGCAAATGGTGGAAAGGAATATGGTTCTTCCTCCTGAGAGGTGCTACACTGAATATGATATCAAGAAAGCTGTTTCACGGCACTGGGAAAACTTTGACTATGATTCTCATACTCCTAAGCAAATTGAATGCTTGGAGTTTGATGCAAAGCAAACTGAAATCATCATGTTTGAAGCAGTTGAAAAACTAGAAGCACCAGATATCAATAATCCTGACAATTTCTACCAATTCCAAAAAAGGGACCATTCAAAGGAATCATTTTTCCAAAAGAAGATTCTCATAGATATTGACCAGTCCATCTCCCTGTGAAGAACATTTGGTATAATTTTCATGATATCACAACAGGTTCTGATTGGAATGATCCGGACATGGTTGGGGAGTTATTTGGTCCTGCATTCAAAGACTGGACAAACAAGGTTGCAATTTCAAGACAAAAAAAGAAAACCATCCCTAAGACCAATGTCTATACAAAAACAGTAGACAATTCCCTTCATATTATGGTGATGAAATCATTTAAGGCCATCATGGGTTTCAAGAAATTCAGTGAAGCCGGAAACAAATGCACTGGTGTTTACAAAGACACAATAGTCAGTGAACTGGTAAAAGCAACAAAAAAGGAAAAAGAATCTGCTGTCTTTATTCTAACTGCTGAATTCATTGCCAACCAGAAACTCCTTTTCCCCCACATTGTAGAGGGTGATGATGTCAATCATTGGGAACTGATTGAAGGTACTCAGACACATCGGCTCAAGTATCCCTATTTATTCACTCTGCCGAATATATTGGTTTTTGTTGCTCATCCTGAAACAATAATAGAGTTCCGTGCAGACTTTCTGAAGTCAGTTGTGGAGACAAAAGACAATAAAACTGGAGTTACCATTCCTCAATGGTACAATGAAAGGATCAAGACATCCATTGAATCTGAAGACGGTTTATGATATGGTGTGAACCTATATCTGTTCATCTGCGTAAAGTTGCTAGAGTAGCAATGGGAGACGTGGCAGGAAATTTTATTGAATGCCCTGTTTTCCTCATCAAATGCTTGGGGATAATGATGTGTTGGGAAATGATATCATGAGCTCAATTTTGTTTGTTGGTTCAATGGTGAAAGTTGAAATTGAGGATGGCGAACGCAAAATGATTGAAAATGAAACAGGAAATGAAGATTTAGTCCCTCCTGATTCCTTGCCTTCACTCTTCAAAATCTATCACCAAATACCTACAGAAAGGAGGCTTTGTGTTGTTGGGACATTTATTAATGTGATATATCTCTTCAATGCTGTGGAGTTGGTGGAATCATTGACAACACTTGCAAATCAAGGCTTTTGTGAAGCATTGCTTGATAAATGTCTTGAAATTTTGCGTCACAAAGGAGGGTTTTTGTACAAGAATGAAAGTCCAACTGCAACTGTTGAAGATTTTGACTTTGTTCAAAAATTCACTGATCAATGTGATTGTCTTCTCATTCTCTCACTGAATGGAGAAGATAGATCCTCAAACCACTGTATTGCTGTTTTCAGAGGACAGATTATTGACAGCATTGAAAAGAAATCATTTCCTTTGACTATGGCAAATCTTGAATAATTCATTGGGCATGGTGACAGTTTTACTGGATGTCAAACAATCATCATTCTTAAACCATGAAAAAATATGATGAAACAGTACAGAGAACACAGCAAAACAGATTTAGTGTTCAGATTAGGTAGGTTCAAGGAAGGAAAAGGAAAGAAAAGAAAACAGTATGAAATGAAAATCAGAAAAAAGTTAACACTTTGTCCTATTTGTAAAAATGAAATTATAAAACTGAAATTTCATTCATTATCACTGTCTTCTTCTAGAATTTCATCTGCAAAATTGTCATTTCTAAGTTCATTCAGCAGAACTTGTTCCTTGTTTGTCAGCTCATCATTTTCATTGTTTGTATTTTCATAATACTGAAAATCAATATCATCTCTGTGCCTTTGTTCTTGTATTAAATAATCAATGTCTGTGTCACTAACATGAAAAACACCATGCAACCGAACATGCTCTCAAAGTTCTGCAGGAATACAGTTTTGTAGGACACAATTTGATTCTTCTGACTCTGCTGGCATGTGCAAATCTGGTGAGAGTACTTCACCAATACGAACAATGGTTGTTATGTTGGTATTGTAATACCATTTTTTGGTAGCATGCAATCATTCTAAAAATTGTGTTTTGATAATTGTCTCTCCTTTTTTGACATGCACTGGATCCTGGCCTCCCAAATAAAATCTTGTGTCTGTTTGCACCACAAATGGTTTTTCCAACCATCTGCAAACATAGAATTTATTTTGATGATCATCAAATACTGACTGTACACAATATCTGCCTTCAACTATACGTTCTGAAAGAGACATACTAAGTCCTTTTAAAGTAGCTTCCTTCATATCTTCTATTTCATCAGTATCACAACTTTTGGCTGGTTTGAGAGTTTCTACTCTCCATTGATTGTACCCTTCCATGATTGGCCATAAACGATAATCTTTGCCATTGTCATTGTATCTCTCATGAATTGGTTTTTTAGATTGCTCCACACAGGCTTTGCAGTAGCAGGTTTTTTTTCATAAAGCAGCTTTCCCAGTTCCTAGCTCTTTATCTACATGTAAGTTGTATGTTGACATGATGCCAAACCCATCACCCACATAAGCAATGCCTTGTCCAGTTCTGTCATTGGTAGGCCTTAGTAAATAATTGAATTCCTTCATGACTCTGTTTTTAAATGCTTTAGAATCTGTCTTCCATAATCCAAACTTTTGTTCTGGGTTATTCAACAACTTGACGCATCTTGCTACAAGACCAATTCTTTTTCCATTTTCACCAAGATGTGTCATGTGTTCTTCCCCTAATTTTCCCTTTTCCATTGGATTACTGCTGCGTTTACAAAAATGACAAGACAAATATGTCTTATCACTGCCATTGAGTGCATCAACAACTCCTCTCCCATGCCCAGGTGCTTGGATAATTCTATCATAGATGAGGTCATGTTCTGTTGCAAGATGTGATGGAAAGTATAGCGCATTGCCATATCAGTATTGGTTAGTACAACTGCCAGTCACTTCAGAAACCATTTTAATGTCTTCTATTGTGCAGAGCTTTTTGTCGTTGATAAGGTCTTTAAGAATTAGTTGAGTATTCCTGTAAGTTGTTGCAGCACTCTGAACCTTTGCATCAGACACACATCTAGAATAAAATTTGTGTCTGTATCGATTAATGTTTGGATTTCCATCTGTGTCCAAAACTCCAAGTGCTCATTGTCAGGATTGTTGTCTGGATCTTTGACTTCCATTTCATAAGAAAAACTCTCTATACCAACAGTTTGGTCTTGTCCAAAGTGTTCACTCTATACTTGTCCTTCTGGCACAAGTTTCCATTTATCAGTGTAGTCACGCTGTGCAAGAATGATACAATTATTCATATCTTCACATATTGCTTCATACCATTTATTAAGACAAAACTCCTGAGACAGCAATGTCATAATTTGATGATGATATTTGATGTCTTTGAGTCATTTGTGGTAAGTACCTTTTTCTTTAGTAAACTCACGCAATGGCTCATGCATCAGCATTTTCAAGATTTTAAACTTGATAGTTGGTTTCTATTTCTTTGGGATTTTAGCATATTGCTTTGGAGTCAATGTAGCACATTCAGGACAGGCTGGTTGTTGTGGATCTGAGTAATCTAAACCAGCAAATGTGGGATGTGGGCCATGAGCGGAACTTGGTTTCATGATATTGAAAGTAGGAAACAATGGTTTCACAGGTTTTTTCAAACTCAGGCTGTGTGTATTTGGGAAAGTTCTCACATGTACTTGCAGCACACTTCATTTTCATGAACAGAGTTCCATCAATACCTTTCCTATCACAACAATATTCCCTTGCAGCCTCAACGAGTCTTTAATGAATATATTTTCCATCTTTGACAAAAGTGTTTTTGAATTGGTCAAAAGTGTGGCGATCTCCTTGTTCACTACGCATTGCTCTTGAATTTGCATATTGGTCCTCTTGATCCTTGATTGCTTTTAGTCGTGCTTGTTTGATAGAAGTTAATATGTGTTTGGCAAAATGACAATGCTGACATACACACATGTCCTTCTAAGATTCAGCCATAGGACGGATCCAATTAGGCCAATACCTCCTCATAATTGACTCTGATAGTATAACTTCACCATGCTGATCACAAATAGCTGCACAACCACCTTCATCAACTGACTGGATCATGTCCCTCCATATTTTCCTAAGTGTCATGTCGATTGTCAATTTGTTGATATGATTTTTTTGCCTTCTGAATCATATTGAACAGCCCCTGTTGCAATAAAAGGTAAGTGAGATGCAGAGATGTATCATATGCACATTGTTGTGTTGTGAAAATAATGTACACAAACATACGATTAAGATCACATTGAATGACGGTGTTTCCTCTTTCAGTTTTGCCTTTTTCAGGATTTTGCAATGTTTGCTTGTGATTGATAAACCAACTTCACATACCAAGTAGCACATCATCAGATATTTTAGATCTCTTGCAAGGCTTTTCAATTGGACAAAAATTTACAAGTAAGTCACGTAATGCATCTGAACGCAATTTACAACAATGTTTGTATGCTTCCTGTGACATGGGATGGAATTGGTTATAAGTGGTGTAATCCAAGTGAGATGGTTTGCCTGGTGTTCCAACAATACCTGTTGTTAGTGCATTACAATGTATGTTGACGTTGTCACTTTGTCTTCCTTTATGTGCTGGTTGTAAATAGTTCCAAAACGTGACAATGTTGATAAAAATATTGCTTGCAACATCCATAATTTTGATGTAGAATCCAATGCAGTGTAAGTATGGTGTTACCTCCAGATCAGCAAGAAATGCCTCTAAGGTTTCTGCATGCTGTTCCTCACTTTCTTCCATATTCAGGAATGCTTCCTTCAATGATTTTTTTGTAACAACTTTTTGCACACCTTGCAGCATGATCAATGTCTTGTGCTTTATGTTTGGATCCTTGATCTCTACTTGGTACATTGTTTTCAAACTTTGAAAATAAGCTAGGATGTTTTGCAACCCGCTGGTTATTGTATGTTAGAAATGGGATAGGTTTTTCCATGAATGATGGTAACTGGTTTTGTGATTATTCCTCCATTGCATCAAAAATTTTGCGTCAGCGTTTTGAAATGTCTTGATTATCATGCACACCAATGATTTCATTCATTTGTTACTGGAGCAATTTTAGTTGACTATTAAAAAATTGGTAATGGGTGATTGATTCACATCACAGCCACGAAAATTCACAGGGGTCATAACTTTGCTGCATTCATTGCATATCAGGTGAGATACGTTTTGGGGTGTGTTTGGAGGGTATACAGTGTGTACTTGGCCTTGTTGAAACTTTTCACCGTGCTTCAATTTCAGCATTACAATGGAGATGTCCTCATTTTCTTCAAAAGCCATATCATGTGGCATGTTATTAACAAATTTTTTTGCCGAAGGTTGAGATGCATTATTAAACTCATTTGTTAGTGCAGTTGGCAGGGACTGTGTTGCATAATCATGACCTACACAATAATCACCAATTGGTGATTATTGTGTAGGTCATGATTATGCAACACAGTCCCTGCCAACTGCACTAACAAATGAGTTTAATAATGCATCTCAACCTTCGGCAAAAAAATTTGTTAATAACATGCCACATGATATGGCTTTTGAAGAAAATGAGGACATCTCCATTGTAATGCTGAAATTGAAGCACGGTGAAAAGTTTCAACAAGGCCAAGTACACACTGTATACCCTCCAAACACACCCCAAAACGTATCTCACCTGATATGCAATGAATGCAGCAAAGTTATGACCCCTGTGAATTTTCGTGGCTGTGATGTGAATCAATCACCCATTACCAATTTTTTAATAGTCAACTAAAATTGCTCCAGTAACAAATGAATGAAATCATTGGTGTGCATGATAATCAAGACATTTCAAAACGCTGACGCAAAATTTTTGATGCAATGGAGGAATAATCACAAAACCAGTTACCATCATTCATGGAAAAACCTATCCCATTTCTAACATACAATAACCAGCGGGTTGCAAAACATCCTAGCTTATTTTCAAAGTTTGAAAACAATGTACCAAGTAGAGATCAAGGATCCAAACATAAAGCACAAGACATTGATCATGCTGCAAGGTGTGCAAAAAGTTGTTACAAAAAAATCATTGAAGGAAGCATTCCTGAATATGGAAGAAAGTGAGGAACAGCATGCAGAAACCTTAGAGGCATTTCTTGCTGATCTGGAGGTAACACCATACTTACACTGCATTGGATTCTACATCAAAATTATGGATGTTGCAAGCAATATTTTTATCAACATTGTCACGTTTTGGAACTATTTACAACCAGCACATAAAGGAAGACAAAGTGACAACGTCAACATACATTGTAATGCACTAACAACAGGTATTGTTGGAACACCAGGCAAACCATCTCACTTGGATTACACCACTTATAACCAATTCCATCCCATGTCACAGGAAGCATACAAACATTGTTGTAAATTGCGTTCAGATGCATTACGTGACTTACTTGTAAATTTTTGTCCAATTGAAAAGCCTTGCAAGAGATCTAAAATATCTGATGATGTGCTACTTGGTATGTGAAGTTGGTTTATCAATCACAAGCAAACATTGCAAAATCCTGAAAAAGGCAAAACTGAAAGAGGAAACACCGTCATTCAATGTGATCTTAATCGTATGTTTGTGTACATTATTTTCACAACACAACAATGTGCATATGATACATCTCTGCATCTCACTTACCTTTTATTGCAACAGGGGCTGTTCAATATGATTCAGAAGGCAAAAAAATCATATCAACAAATTGACAATCGACATGACACTTAGGAAAATATGGAGGGACATGATCCAGTCAGTTGATGAAGGTGGTTGTGCAGCTATTTGTGATCAGCATGGTGAAGTTATACTATCAGAGTCAATTATGAGGAGGTATTGGCCTAATTGGATCCGTCCTATGGCTGAATCTTAGAAGGACATGTGTGTATGTCAGCATTGTCATTTTGCCAAACACATATTAACTTCTATCAAACAAGCACGACTAAAAGCAATCAAGGATCAAGAGGACCAATATGCAAATTCAAGAGCAATGCGTAGTGAACAAGGAGATCGCCACACTTTTGACCAATTCAAAAACACTTTTGTCAAAGATGGAAAATATATTCATTAAAGACTCGTTGAGGCTGCAAGGGAATATTGTTGTGATAGGAAAGGTATTGATGGAACTCTGTTCATGAAAATGAAGTGTGCTGCAAGTACATGTGAGAACTTTCCCAAATACACACAGCCTGAGTTTGAAAAAACCTGTGAAACCATTGTTTCCTACTTTCAATATCATGAAACCAAGTTCCGCTCATGGCCCACATCCCACATTTGCTGGTTTAGATTACTCAGATCCACAACAACCAGCCTGTCCTGAATGTGCTACATTGACTCCAAAGCAATATGCTAAAATCCCAAAGAAATAGAAACCAACTATCAAGTTTAAAATCTTGAAAATGCTGATGCATGAGCCATTGCGTGAGTTTACTAAAGAAAAAGGTACTTACCACAAATGACTCAAAGACATCAAATATCATCATCAAATTATGACATTGCTGTCTCAGGAGTTTTGTCTTAATAAATGGTATGAAGCAATATGTGAAGATATGAATAATTGTATCATTCTTGCACAGCGTGACTACACTGATAAATGGAAACTTGTGCCAGAAGGACAAGTATAGAGTGAACACTTTGGACAAGACCAAACTGTTGGTATAGAGAGTTTTTCTTATGAAATGGAAGTCAAAGATCCAGACAACAATCCTGACAATGAGCACTTGGAGTTTTGGACACAGATGGAAATCCAAACATTAATCGATACAGACACAAATTTTATTCTAGATGTGTGTCTGATGCAAAGGTTCAGAGTGCTGCAACAACTTACAGGAATACTCAACTAATTCTTAAAGACCTTATCAACGACAAAAAGCTCTGCACAATAGAAGACATTAAAATGGTTTCTGAAGTGACTGGCAGTTGTACTAACCAATACTGATATGGCAATGCGCTATACTTTCCATCACATCTTGCAACAGAACATGACCTCATCTATGATAGAATTATCCAAGCACCTGGGCATGGGAGAGGAGTTGTTGATGCACTCAATGGCAGTGATAAGACATATTTGTCTTGTCATTTTTGTAAACGCAGCAGTAATCCAATGGAAAAGGGAAAATTAGGGGAAGAACACATGACACATCTTGGTGAAAATGGAAAAAGAATTGGTCTTGTAGCAAGATGCGTCAAGTTGTTGAATAACCCAGAACAAAAGTTTGGATTATGGAAGACAGATTCTAAAGCATTTAAAAACAGAGTCATGAAGGAATTCAATTATTTACTAAGGCCTACCAATGACAGAACTGGACAAGGCATTGCTTATGTGGGTGATGGGTTTGGCATCATGTCAACATACAACTTACATGTAGATAAAGAGCTAGGAACTGGGAAAGCTGCTTTATGAAAAAAAACCTGCTACTGCAAAGCCTGTGTGGAGCAATCTAAAAAACCAATTCATGAGAGATACAATGACAATGGCAAAGATTATCGTTTATGGCCAATCATGGAAGGGTACAATCAATGGAGAGTAGAAACTCTCAAACCAGCCAAAAGTTGTGATACTGATGAAATAGAAGATATGAAGGAAGCTACTTTAAAAGGACTTAGTATGTCTCTTTCAGAACGTATAGTTGAAGGCAGATATTGTGTACAGTCAGTATTTGATGATCATCAAAATAAATTCTATGTTTGCAGATGGTTGGAAAAACCATTTGTGGTGCAAACAGACACAAGATTTTATTTGGGAGGCCAGGATCCAGTGCATGTCAAAAAAGGAGAGACAATTATCAAAACACAATTTTTAGAATGATTGCATGCTACCAAAAAATGGTATTACAATACCAACATAACAACCATTGTTCGTATTGGTGAAGTACTCTCACCAGATTTGCACATGCCAGCAGAGTCAGAAGAATCAAATTGTGTCCTACAAAACTGTATTCCTGCAGAACTTTGAGAGCATGTTCGGTTGCATGGTGTTTTTCATGTTAGTGACACAGACATTGATTATTTAATACAAGAACAAAGGCACAGAGATGATATTGATTTTCAGTATTATGAAAATACAAACAATGAAAATGATGAGCTGACAAACAAGGAACAAGTTCTGCTGAATGAACTTAGAAATGACAATTTTGCAGATGAAATTCTAGAAGAAGACAGTGATAATGAATGAAATTTCAGTTTTATAATTTCATTTTTACAAATAGGACAAAGTGTTAACTTTTTTCTGATTTTCATTTCATACTGTTTTCTTTTCTTTCCTTTTCCTTCCTTGAACCTACCTAATCTGAACACTAAATCTGTTTTGCTGTGTTCTCTGTACTGTTTCATCATATTTTTTCATGGTTTAAGAATGATGATTGTTTGACATCCAGTAAAACTGTCACCATGCCCAATGAATTATTCAAGATTTGCCATAGTCAAAGGAAATGATTTCTTTTCAATGCTGTCAATAATCTGTCCTCTGAAAACAGCAATACAGTGGTTTGAGGATCTATCTTCTCCATTCAGTGAGAGAATGAGAAGACAATCACATTGATCAGTGAATTTTTGAACAAAGTCAAAATCTTCAACAGTTGCAGTTGGACTTTCATTCTTGTACAAAAACCCTCCTTTGTGACGCAAAATTTCAAGACATTTATCAAGCAATGCTTCACAAAAGCCTTGATTTGCAAGTGTTGTCAATGATTCCACCAACTCCACAGCATTGAAGAGATATATCACATTAATAAATGTCCCAACAACACAAAGCCTCCTTTCTGTAGGTATTTGGTGATAGATTTTGAAGAGTGAAGGCAAGGAATCAGGAGGGACTAAATCTTCATTTCCTGTTTCATTTTCAATCATTTTGCGTTCGCCATCCTCAATTTCAACTTTCACCATTGAACCAACAAACAAAATTGAGCTCATGATATCATTTCCCAACACATCATTATCCCCAAGCATTTGATGAGGAAAACAGGGCATTCAATAAAATTTCCTGCCACGTCTCCCATTGCTACTCTAGCAACTTTACGCAGATGAACAGATATAGGTTCACACCATATCATAAACCGTCTTCAGATTCAATGGATGTCTTGATCCTTTCATTGTACCATTGAGGAATGGTAACTCCAGTTTTATTGTCTTTTGTCTCCACAACTGACTTCAGAAAGTCTGCACGGAACTCTATTATTGTTTCAGGATGAGCAACAAAAACCAATATATTCGGCAGAGTGAATAAATAGGGATACTTGAGCCGATGTGTCTGAGTACCTTCAATCAGTTCCCAATGATTGACATCATCACCCTCTACAATGTGGGGGAAAAGGAGTTTCTGGTTGGCAATGAATTCAGCAGTTAGAATAAAGACAGCAGATTCTTTTTCCTTTTTTGTTGCTTTTACCAGTTCACTGACTATTGTGTCTTTGTAAACACCAGTGCATTTGTTTCCGGCTTCACTGAATTTCTTGAAACCCATGATGGCCTTAAATGATTTCATCACCATAATATGAAGGGAATTGTCTACTGTTTTTGTATAGACATTGGTCTTAGGGATGGTTTTCTTTTTTTGTCTTGAAATTGCAACCTTGTTTGTCCAGTCTTTGAATGCAGGACCAAATAACTCCCCAACCATGTCCGGATCATTCCAATCAGAACCTGTTGTGATATCATGAAAATTATACCAAATGTTCTTCACAGGGAGATGGACTGGTCAATATCTATGAGAATCTTCTTTTGGAAAAATGATTCCTTTGAATGGTCCCTTTTTTGGAATTGGTAGAAATTGTCAGGATTATTGATATCTGGTGCTTCTAGTTTTTCAACTGCTTCAAACATGATGATTTCAGTTTGCTTTGCATCAAACTCCAAGCATTCAATTTGCTTAGGAGTATGAGAATCATAGTCAAAGTTTTCCCAGTGCCGTGAAACAGCTTTCTTGATATCATATTCAGTGTAGCACCTCTCAGGAGGAAGAACCATATTCCTTTCCACCATTTGCAAACGTTCCTGATCTTTGAACATGTCATAGTAACACTTGTAGAATTTCT
>JALLOT010003453.1:0-11248 GCA_036939595.1 Thalassiosira livingstoniorum | reverse complement strand
TAGTGGTGTCTGATTTTCTAATTTTTAGGTAGAAGAGTACAATAATACTATGTGTTTGGGAGTATATATTTTTCAGGTACTTACAGATGGTCTAATACCACTGGCTTAAAACCCATTGTCTCAAATATAATTATTCCTACATACTCAAATAGAGTAGATACCATAGTCACTTGCCTACTGCAATTTCATTATGTTGTCCTCTAATATGATCATATGAAGAGTGTACCCAAAAGGAATTAGTATGTTCTAAAACCTACTGTTTTTGGTAGGTTTCAAAAATGGACAAAAAGCTCAATCTACCAAAAACAGTAGGTTTCAAATTGCCTGGGATATGATGTGGCACTATTCAACCATAGAAAAAAGTTTTAGAATTCCAGAACATGGCAATCTGAACAAGCTGGCAGCTTTTTGACTTAACTTTCTAACAACCCCTACCTTTTCAGCTACTGCTGTGATGGCCTAATGGGACAAAATGATAGAAGCTATTTATAATGCTAATATTTACTTTTCCTATCTACTTGTAACAGATCATGTAGGGAGACCTATTCTCAAAGCCATAATGAATTGTGATAGATCAAGACTCATACCACCCTTTAACATTACCCTGTCATATTAGACCATATTTCAATACATGCAGACAACAGTACAAAGGAAAAAATACAATCCTATAAAAAACTGATGTACATTATCCACAGACAATTAAAAAAATGAGCCAAAATAAGGAGCTGAAAAAAAGTAACAAATGGGTCAAATGCACATGCCAAGGTTTGAATACACAAGCATCAATCATGATCAAGAAGAATGGTAATTGTTGAGTTAGAGTTGGACCAAGACTGACTCTGGGGAACAAGCAAGCAAGAGTAGATCATGTACAACTGTTACTAATCATTTTCATTGCAGGAGGTACTCTATCTGTTAATATAGAGTTTACAATACAATATCCAAAATATTTCAATGAAGTAAAAACAGTAGAATTGTATAATCACCAGTCTAATATTTTTTTGCATTTTAAACTATTCCTGATTGATATAAAATGTGTTTCATCATAGTGTCATTTGAAGTCTATTGAAGTATTCTATTATTATATTTATGATCTTTTGGTATAATGTATTTTAATGTTAATAGCAAGTTTTTTACAGAAACCCATTTATTTTGAACTGATATCCCTTTTGAATTATGTGGGTGCAGCTTGTAGAGGGGACCATATTTGTGTTTTTCTTTGTGGTTTGAACATAGGCATCTCATTTTAATCATGAAAAATTGCTCCTAAGTTTTGACTTCTACTAAAATTGAATATCAAATTTTAAGTATTGACAAAAATTTCTATGGTATTGGCAATAATAGTTCTTTATTATCTTAGCTTGTAGAGGGGACCATATTTGAGTTTTCTTTATGTTTGGACGTATGTATATAATTTTAATTGTGAAAAATTTCTCCCAAGTTTTGACTGATTACTATCAAATCTCAAATTTAAATTATTAATAAAAAATTCTAAGGTATTTGCAAAGATAGATTTTTATTATTTCATGATGACAGCTTGTCACTTGTCAGACAATGTTTATTTTAGTTGTTATTTTATAGATAGCTATTGAGTATTTTCTTTTTATTTTATTTGATTGTATCTACTTTGGGGTTTTTCTAAACATTTTATGTGTATGGTACCTGACACTCTCTTCCCCCACTCTAATACATGATTAATTGGTGCTAGATGCTATGATTTATCTTAGAGAAATAATTACTAAGAGATTAGGTTATTGTAAAGAGCTTCAGTGACAAAAATAATGATATGGTTAAGTCGACTTTCTTTTGGTACAATGAAGTCTTCACAATAATAACAATTGCTTAAAGCTAAAACATATCTTTAAATACTATGTGATTTACATAGTTGTAATAATCATGAACAAATTTGTCAGTATCTGTGTTGGTGCTATAATAATCTCCTTTCTAGTAGCACACACATTATTTACACACCCTTCATTCCATTTCAAAGAAAACAAGCAGATGTCATCACTTGGGACCATGTCTTATGTGTGGGTTCCAAAACAATAATAAATGCACCTTTGACTGTAGTAAATTAAAAAATTAGAATCAATTATATATTCAATCTCTGACCACACAAAGAAATTAAACATAGTCAATCAAAAATATTCAAATAGATACTGTTTAGCCCCAAAAATAACAACATGATGTAAAATAAAAATTCCATCATAATATTTTTCTAATGCATGTACAAATACAAAGTTAACAAATAATCCATTTTTGTTGATAGCTGCATAAGATTTATCTAAACATGAAAAAGAGGAAACACTTCAAAACATTTTAATAATCACCAAAAAAGAGATTTTTCTTCCCTAGATTTAAATGGTTTTGATTCTAATATAATAACAAATATTTGATCAAAAAATGTTCTTCCAATGTTGTCATCATATCAATCATATATTTACTTCATTTTTTTGTGAAGCTGAGTTTAATTTTTTTGCTATTCCATAACTTGATATATCATCCAGCTTATATCTGAAGCTGATTAATTAAACCATTAGGCTAAGAACTAATCTCATTAAAATTCAGTTTTTAACCAGAATCAATGATATGTAAAATTTCAACTATATGACTGTAAACAACAAAACATCCAGAACTATTGAATGGTTTTTTTTGGTAGATTCGATGTGAATCTCATAAACAACTTAACAATGGAGAATATTTTTCCTTTTTGGCTTTTACAAATTATAAATTTAGTAATAATGTGATGGCTACTAGGGACTGAACAGCTGCTTGATTGGCAGTGCTATCAAACATGTAAGCAAGATTTTGGACAAATCAACCTTTTCACTTTTGGATGATGGAGTAATATGGGTTCAAAAACTAGACCGTAGCCCAATGATCCTGTCTGTCTAGTGTCTAGTGTCTAGTTCCATGAAATGGGAACTAGCAAACTCCTCATTTTGAGCCAAAACACACACAAAAGATGAGTGCTATTCAAAATTTATCACATGATTAAAGCTTAACATTTTTTTAACACCCTTTTTTAAGCCAGGGGGTTTATCAATCCCAATGAGATTATCTAAAGATGATGCTTTCTTTAATGAACTCAAATCTGGTGGTAATTTTTCTTAACAACTGGCTAAAATATCTGTCAAAGCAGTGAAATATGTTTCCTATATCACAACTTTAGATTTTAGGGTTACGGCCATTTCATGAATGATATTTGATACCAGTTTACCTGAATTCCCTACCAAAATGATGTGCAATCAAGACACTTTGTGTTACTTTCAACAAAAATCATCAAAATTGACATGCTTTTCTTCTTAAAAAATAAACAATAATACATTTTACATTTAACACATATGTTGGACTATATAAATAATTCAAAAACATGTAAATATTTTACCTTATCCATAATATGACTATGAAACCAAAAATATAAAAGCATTCATTGGGCTAAATAAAGATCAATTTAGATTGTCCAGATATTAGCTTTACATACTTCTAATGAGTCACAAAGATTACTTAACAATGTCAATCTGCAGTTTGGCAGCAAAAAAACAGAAAATTTGATGGATTTTATTTTCCTATGAAATCAAATAAGAAGAAATTCAAACAATGTATTGAAATATAGTGTCTATTCTATTCAGGTGTAATCTATGATGACAATTCTCCTAACAAATTCTATTGTGCAAAGAAACAAAAATGACTTTTAGTTTCTGTGCCCTTTGGTATTCAAAACAGTTCAAAACAGTTCTGAAATAATGCTGAAATTAATTTATGTTTATGTTTGGCTTGCATATCATTGCTAAAAATATCCTGAGTCGTGACCTTTTCTCATAAGTAGTACCATACAATACGTAAAATAAATAATAATGCACAATGACAATTCTGATGATCTTTGCCGGTTCTGTTCGTGATCTTGTGTTTCATCTACGGTCTACGCACGGCCCTTTCCCACATCATGACGAGACCAAGCACCACAATCCAAATCCATCCCAATCTTCATCGGCGCGAGGACTGCTCAATCCTAGCATGGATGACATCCGAGGCAACACACTCCGCCCAACAAGCCTACTACGCATATTTTAGATGATAACGGGAAAGAAGTGGCATGTTGTGAGATGTTGTGCCGCATATTACATATTAAGATGAAATTGACAAAGAGGCTAAACATAGAATTCCAACTATTTCGCTGCCGCTTAAGGAAGCATCTGCCTTCCTCAGGTCTGAGCATTGTACGCAATGGTCGCATTCGACGAAACCGTCAAGACGCGAGTGCCAATGCAAGCAGCCGAAGAACAAGCATGGACCCCAACAATCCCAGTTTGATGGATGCCATGGGCTGGGAAAATCACCGCTCCAGGAACTTGAGTGGAATACTAGCAGCGGTAGAGAGGCAGGGGTACCTATACGATGAGAATGGTACACTGATTGGTTTTGTAGATGAAAGAGAAGGGACAGCAGTTGTGAGGACCACAATTTGATGACTCTTATTTAGCCATGCTTGACGCTGAGAGTGAAGATTCATTTGATGATGATTCTGATTGGGAGCTTTTTAACAGTGACGGCGGAAGTGACAATGAGAATGATCGCGTTCAACGTGGAAGTGCTGCCAGAACGGAATTAATCAAGAGCAATTTATTCAGTCGGGAAATTAAGCGGCAAGAAAGTGTGGAGGAGTTGAGTCAGCTGTTGGCCGCTTCCCGAGTCAAATCTAACCCCGATACATCTGCTCAAAGTCTTCAGATGAAAGTGGAAGAAATTCAAGAGAATGAATTGAGCCATGTGGTGCCTATGCATCATTGGGGTGTGGATTTTGGGCTGGATTATGATAATAGCGATGGCGATGTAGGACTATTTGATGACAGCAACCATGAACAGCTGACATGCGATGAGACGAACCAAATTGTCAGATTGGATGATATCCAGTGTCCTATCTGCAAAAAAAAGGTTTCATCTACAGATGTCATTACAACGGCTAGCAATTGGAATGATCCTCCAACGAATCTTAAGAATAGCAACCTTGGGTGCGATCATGTTGTTCATCAGAAATGCTGGATGTCTTGGCTGGCGAACAAACACCGTAGTGATTGTGATATCACTGGTTCCAATGGACACCAAAAGCAATTGTGTAAAATTGTTCCTGAATGCACCATCTGTTTAGGCGAGTTCGCACCCAACGATGTGATTTCTTGGGCAAAATGTGGAGGCGACCCGAATGATGCGATTGGTGGATGCGACCACAATTTTCATCACAAGTGTTTCATTGCATGGCTGCAGAAACATGATGATTGCCCGTTGTGCCGACGTAAGGTAGTTCACGAGGATGCGGAGAAAAGGTTTGCTGGGTGGGAAGTTAGATGATGGAGTATGCGAGTTGAATGCACTCTAACATAGGTTGAAGTGTACTGGATACCAGCGTCGCTTTGAATGCAGCTGTCAATGCCTTTAGCACTGTCTTCCCATATGGAAGTGCGAAGCACCGACAGTTGTGTTTTATTGAAGAAGAGTATAATAGACAAGCACTTGATTGAATTGGTATGTCGCATTCATTCAAGTTGAATTTGATCTATGATCGTGCAAAGAATCCCAAATGTGTGGATGCCCGCAGCTCCCGCCCAAGAATCCAATGCTCGGCGAATCAGCTCAACGCGCTTATGATGTGTCTTGAGCACTGTCTTTTCGAGATGCAGAGTTGTGATCCATTTCTGAGTTTCTCGTGTGACAAGGGAAGGAAAAACACTGCATTTGAAAGCACTTTAATTACTCGTATTGTCTTTATGATCCTGGCAACATGGATACGGTGTTGGTAACGCAAGTGGCAAATCTACTTGGATCGAGATTATGGAAGGCTTGATGGAAGATGACTGGAATTAGATCGAATTTACGATGAAGGTGAAGAGCAATCGTGCAGATATGGGAAGGAAAAGTTATTATATGGACTTGATCGACTGATGGCTATTTTGGGGGAAGACTTCCTTTTGAATCAATTTGTTGAACGGGAGGAAAGTCTCGTAAATAATTTTAGATGGAGTTTCTTACTTGATTGGCATGCTCTATGAGCTAGTTCCTTCTGTTTTTCAAGTCAACACACTGCAAGGCCAATGATGTTTTCTTTCAATTTTGTTGCGTCCGTCTTCAGGACTGATGTGGACATGATTTTTTTTGCCAGTGATCCGAGCAGAAATAAATGGCAAAAGGCAAACTATGATCATTGGTCTTGGCGCATTTGCACATTCGAGACAATAATTCCCATTTTGTTGTGTTCAAACGGGGACCCTCCCCTCATTTCTAGAAAATGTGAGATCTATGAAATATTTGTACGCAGCGCTTTGGCGATCCTTGCCAATATTTGAATACTTGCACGATAAGTTTGAGGCGCAAACAGTTGCATAGATCCTGTGCCACTGCTTCCAGCGGATCCAGCTCTATCGGCGACTGCTACTTGAGTTATGGATTCTTTTTCAAGGTCCATCAAATGCCATCCGTTGCCCTTCCCGCCTTGATTCCACCCAACTTATCCTACATAATTCTGCGCCGCAGGCACATTCGCAGAGATATTGCGCTATTGGATGAACATGACGGTTGAAATTCAATCCTTGATTCGAATCTGTTATTGCCTAGTCACTAGTCAGTGCTTGTGCAATTTACTCTTTGACTGAAAGAAGCTGATAATTTGATTCAAACCGTCGAATCATTAAATGCGACGAATATCCCTCGTTACAGCCTTTCCACTTTACGGCTCATTTTTTATCAAATGTTAATGGAATTGTGTTGAGAGCTCAAATGAGCGAAAGTGAGCGGGATATTTTTTTTGAGAAAACAACGGCATGGCAGGGCTACTTTTGGAATAGATGCTTTTCTTTTTAATACAATGAAAGATCGTCGTTTCACGATTTTGGAATCCTTGCCAGAAGACAAGTGTCTTGAACTTTTACCAATTTAACTCAACACTCAACATTCTCTTTCTTTTGATTACCCGCCATTCGATTGTCCTCCTCTGATCTCAACAGCTAAGAATTAGTTCTTCTCTGTCTTAGATTCCACCCATTTTCTCATTAATGAACTCAACCAAACGAGTGGGGCTCGAAACTAAATACCCCTCACCACCCTTTTCTGCTAGCGCATTGTCACAGAGTTTGTGAAAAACAAGTTCCACATCCCCCTTACTTTTGTCTACTCCCTCTTCCTCTCCCAAATCGTTAATTACATCACCGACTTGTGCACAAAAATTCCCACCTTTGGAAGCAGATTTTTTCAAGAGCCGGCACAAAGATCGGAGTAATTGCTGAACTTCGTCATTGTCCCAAAAAAAATTCCTCACTCTCTCTTCCCTCGCACTCAACTTCTGTGAGCGCTCTACACTGTTGGAACTTGCAAGCGAAGCTATTTCACCACCACGACAAATTTCAAAATGAGCTTCGCAATCAACATTTCTCTTCTTTCGAGGCTTTTCCTTCTTTTTGGGTATCCTTCGCTTGCATCCCTTCTCCACGTGCTTTACCGAGTTCATCTCAGCCTTTGCAAGACAAGTATCCTTTTTTAGTATCTTTTTTTTTGGGAGTGACGACATTTCTTTTTTGTTTCCATCTGTTTCCGAATAGAAACTCAATGTTTCCTGCTTTTCGTTGTCCTTGATTTCTAAGTCAGACTCGGCATCGGGAGTCAAACTATTCAACTTTTGATTCATGCCCTCAACTCGAAGGGACAAGCTTCTTTTGCAAGCTTTTCTTTTAGGTTTCATAGCTGTATTTGTGTTGAAATTTCGTTCATTTTCACGTAAAGTCTTTTTGGAGGCAACAAGATTTGGTTCTTTCAAGTTTTGCTCCCGAATCGTTTCCTTATTTCTCGTACTATCCTCTCCGCCTGCCAAGGCCAATGTGTCATCAATAGATGATTGCCGCGAAGGCGCTGACTTGCGTGCCGAAATCGATGTGGACTTCAATTCATTATTTTCTTCGTGGGGCGAGCTCTCACCTCCAGACTCTGATGAAGTAACAATTTGATGTTTGTCCTCTGAAACAGTCTTATGAGGTTCCTTCTTACTATTCAAAAAGTTTTTCAAGCGACCAGAGTGACGAATGCTGTAGGCGTCTCCTTCTTCCTTGAAAACCAATGCATTTTCACAAAGCTTTTTCATTGAGTCCTTTATTTTTTTCTTTGTAACGCGTTGCATTTCCATCTGCCATAAGTCTTCCGCGATACAATCAATTTCCACTCGCAATTCTCCCCCCTTATATGTTTTGATGCTTGAAAGCCGGCACAGAGATCGGAATGCCTGTTGGACATCGTCATCATCCCAAAATAATTCTTTGATCTTCTCTTCTCTAGCATCCAGCTCCATTGGAGGGTCCTTAAAGTTAAAACTGTCCTTATATTTTGTGCGTTGCCCTTTCAATTTTCCAATCTCTCTGGGGCTAGAAAACAAGAAATTTGCGTAGTGCGGGAGTTTCTTTTTTGCCCCTGTGAACGCCTCTACAAAAGGGTCTCCATCACGAACGCGGCTGCTGACGATATCTATGAAGTTCTGCTTTGTTGTGCAAACGTCAAAATCATTTTTAATTAGCAGGATTGTAACGTGATCAAATCCATTTTCCTTAAGCAGAGACTTTCCGTTGAATGTTGCCCTTCCTAAAGTCTGGACGACTGTGCTGCAGTTGTGTCCCCGGCCAAGTGACATGAGCATGTGGGTAGGGACTCTCATTCTAGATCGAAATGATACCCCACGGCACATTTTAGTGTAACCAAATATAAAGACGGGCATCCCCAAACCATATTCAGAATGAGAGTCTATATACTCTAAAATGCACCCAATTCGAGATTTTTTCCACCGTAGCTTCTCCCATTCCTCACCAGGAAACCGAACCCATTTGCCCGAGCCTGTGATAGTGATAACAATAATATCCTCTTCCCATTTCTTTTTGATGAAATTTTGCACTGCTATTGCCTTTTCTCCAGCGTTCCCTTTAGCGTAAACCCGGTTGGACGAACAGTCCAAAAGAAGAATTCCTTTACAGCCATCACTGTTGCAACTTATTGCATTCTCGTATAAAGCAATGACCTTTTCATTTGCCCACGGAATTGACTCAAACTCAGATTTTAGGTTGATTTCATTTTGTTCCAGAAAAACTTCCCTTCCATCTTTCATCAGTGCTCTCATATCATTGATTCCAACATAATCATTCGATGGCTCAAGGTGATAATATTCGATGTTTTCTGCCGCCTCCTCATGTTCAAAAACAAGGTCAATCATAAAGGAAATTGGCGTCGCAGATATCATTATGGTCATTAATGGTTTCAAACTGCGCAACTTGAGGAAGGCCTTTTCAAAGGCTTGTTCCTTATCAATCGTTCTGAACATTGCATCCGCTTCGTCGACTGCTAGAATAAACTGGGCTATCATTTTGAGGAAGATAAAGGAAAGATTTCATTGAAATGAGAATACAACACTTTTTTGATAAAATAGAATTGAAAGAAATGAATAAATTACCT
The DNA here is from genome assembly GCA_036939595.1 of Thalassiosira livingstoniorum. Lineage (NCBI taxonomy): Eukaryota > Bacillariophyta > Thalassiosirophyceae > Thalassiosirales > Thalassiosiraceae > Thalassiosira > Thalassiosira livingstoniorum. The sequence goes on along the minus strand of JALLOT010003453.1, from coordinate 1,771 downwards.
CCTTTGACCTCTTCTCTGTATTGATTCATTAACTTGCAGGCCTTATTTAAGATTTGACTTTGAGTGTCTGCAATGACCAATACACCCCCGTGAGAAAATGCCTCTTTTATTTTTACTTCTTTCAAATGATAACTCATCTTCTCATAATTGTTTCTAGAAGCCACAACTACGTACTTCCCCTGAGCCCGCAGCTTGGTGCCAAGTTCAATACTCTCGTCCACACCCTTTGTTAGCACAATCATTGCTATTTTGAGGAGTTGGCATTGGCTTTGAATGATACCTTTTACAGCTGATTTTCCAGCTTGAGTTCTTCCTGATATAACAATTATCTTTTCAGACTTACAATCTTTCAATGGGACTAGATTGTGCAAGTGACGAGTGGACATATCTAAATATGAGTCGTGGTTGAATGTCTTGCCAATTTGCTTTTGGAGAAAGTCTGGTGCCATGATGACTTTTTTGCACTGCCGAATGACCTCCTCAAGCAAATCTGGTTTGCTGTTCACATCTTTCCACAAAGACTCATTTTTCTTTTGGTATGGTTTCCCCAGCACCTCTGTAATGTAGACATTTACCCACTCCTTCCTTTCCTCTTGTTTCTTACGGATGTCTTGTTTGAATTTATTGAACACATCATCATCAAACTCATTTAGAACATCTGTATTTGGATTTTGGCGGACCCATTGAGCAATGAGACATAAGCTTTCTAACACATCATCACAGTTATTAGAGCATAGATTTTTCAGCTCATTCTCGTCAAACTGCAGAAGCTGACTGATTGTGCCGATTCCTACACCAACCAATCTGCCGCGGCTTTTTGAGCCAATCCCAGCTTCTCCGCAGCAGTGTTTTAGCTGCTCGTCCATAGTCGCATCAGAGCTACGGAAAAAGTAGGGTCCAAAAAATTACAGTCCAAATCAGTACATATCAAAATTTGTGGACATCAAAATAAGATAAACAGCAATGAAAGTGGAAAACCCCACGCCCCCTTCCATCAACTAAAATGCACCAAGTAAGCTCAATCAAAATGATTTTTTTGCTTAATCAAAAGCACAATATTTTTTAGAAGCATCAAAATCAGCTAGACCCCATCTAGAAATTGTTGCCATCTATGGAGATCACTTTTACTTTTGTGATTTTTGTCAATGAGCAATTAGCATCTTGTCTTTCCGCTTTGCACTTGTAATGCATTGATCAGGTTACAATTTCCTTCCACGACCCCACACAATTGGCTTTCAAGCATCAAAATGCAGAACAGTATCCAAAATTTATGACAGCATCTTGACATCCAGCCGATGGGTTGTCTCCTCACAAAGGATACGCATGCACATAAGTAGGTACACACCAGATCAGCCAATTGCTTGCATATCCTTCTCAGACAATCATATCAGGTGGGGTGGATGATTATCATGAGCTCTACTTAGCTCTATTTTTTGTTGTAAGTAATAGATTTTGAATCAAAGTCCCTGAGACATCCTGCTAAGTAAGAAGTAGTAATAGTAGAGATCCTACTTATCTACCTGCTGACATCGAACTTTGATGGATCAGATGATGTTGATTGTGTTGTTTGTGGTTGGCGCCAAGCAAAGATTCAAGATCGACTTCCTCTGTTTTTCACAAAAAGATACAATGAACACAGCAGCTGCAATCTTTGGCTTCAAACAGTTGTGTTCTAGGAGTAGTATTTTTTTCATTCCATTTTAGTACTTACTTCTTGTGGATGAAACACATAACTATGATGTTAATAATGACATCTTGCTGCACACTCATC
>JALLOT010003451.1:0-11258 GCA_036939595.1 Thalassiosira livingstoniorum | reverse complement strand
CTGCCGTTTGTGCTGGGGTCGGCAAAAAAGACGGAGTGGCGCTGGGCTCTAAACTTGGCATTGCGATCGAGCTTGGCAATGCGCTAGGAGTACCACTTGGCATTGCATTTGCACTTGGAAACCCAGTTGGCAAAAACGAGGGAGCATCACTTGGTTGTGTGGAAGGATTTTCCATACACATGTTTCCACCCTCGTAAAACGACAAATCTTCCCCACATGTTGGTCCGTCTCCATTTTCACTATCGTAGCAATAATCCGTGCAAGAATCGTCAGAGCAGCAACTATAAGTGATGTTTCCAACGGTGCTACCTTTCGCGACTCTATAACACGAGTAATCTCCGTGGCATGAATAAAGCAAATCCCCAACGTTGCCATAATCCGCGGCTAACTGTTGACATGCGTAGTCACCAAGGCACGAATAAAACAAATCTCCAACATTACTCCCGGGTTCAGTACCCACATTATTACAAGATCTTTCCCCTTGACAAGAATTGACAGTCCAGCAATTGAACTATCATACTGCCCCAGGTCTTCACATGAACTCGTTCCTTCCACGCAGCTATTAATGATAAGTGGGGTGTATGCACCTTTGCATGCGTAATCCCCATCACAACTGCCATCTTTTTTCACCCAGCCACTGAAAAAGTCGCAAGCTTCAGTTCCATTGCAGCAGTAAGTGCCGCTCTCGCAACTTCCAAACGTTTCATCACCACTGCAAATTGCAACGAACTCCGAAGCGTTGGGATCGGTCTCGCCGTCAGGAGCAATAAGAGTTCCACTGTCGTCGCATGGGTGAGAAAAGTCCGCTGTGGCAACGTAGTCATTAATGTCCTGTAAAAGAGAGAATAGGGTACGAAAACTTCACTTTTGAGTCTGCTGTAAATTATCTTAACTCATGTCCCACGTCCACCAGCAATGGCAAAAACTTACTTCTGATGCTGCGCAACAATCAAACCCAAGAAGAAGGGTCAATAAAAGAAGTACTTTCACGAAGAGGAAAGACTTCTTATTAAGATTTGTTGATTTCGCCATGGTTGATCAGAGATGAACAAAAAAATAGATCAATGTTTGATGTTTGAGAGGATATATATATCAAATAATAGTTCAAAATATTGTTAAAGTTGTAGTTGTTTCAATTGTTTTTCAAAAATATGAGATGACATCAAATGAAACAGAAAAAAATACTTTGTGATCACTAAAATAGTAACGAAGGGTAACGAAGCATCACGCACGCTCTTTGTCTACGAAGGAGCGGCATTATCATAGAGTAAGTAAATACTACCTACGACACCATTAGGCAGGACCTCTTGGCATTGAGCTTATTAAAGACTTCTGCCAACCATACTACCAATTACAATATTGACCATAATAATATTATTGTTATTATTATTACTCGCAAATTTTTATTATTATTTATTTTGTAGTGCTAGGTGCTAGAGTACTATAGTACTACTTACTATGGTACCATACTCCTCCAATATGGTATCACACCCTTGTATTGTGTCAACTGACAAGAATCTGCTTCCTTTTGCTCTTGCCCATTTTTTGGCGCAATCTTGAAATTGTGAGCGAGGCGACATAAGTAATACAGTCATCTACTCAAAGTGAGCAGGCATTTACGAACTCATTTCCAATTTTTCCAATACAATAAACATACCTAACGCTACAATAGCTATGTCTTGTGGAACAAGCAACATCAGAAACTCAATAATAAAAAGTGATATGGTATGGTACAATTGGGTACAATACACCGGTCCAAACTAAAAAGTAAAAAGTCTATGTACTTGATCAGTTCAATTTTATACTGGCTTAAAGGTTTAAATTTAAAATAAAAGTAATGATATACAATGTACATACATACGTAGGTCCTACGAATGTAAAACGTTGATTTTTAACTTTTGGTGGCTATAGGATAAATAATATTGTACGTAGAGTTCAGTATGCTGTACTAAAAAAAGAGAAACACATGAAAAGATCGGCATTTCATCACTTTTTTCGCCTTTTCAGCGACGACGTCACTCAAAGGTCGAAACAACGCGTCAGCCAGCTTCAAACTCTTCCAACCCGCCAATCTCCACCATGCCAGAATAACTAGAGAGCCGTCAAAGAGCCGCTGCTGCCCATGGCAAGACATTGTAGCTCATAGCCTACAGTCGGCCCCAGAGCGACGCAACTTACTAGTGCCTTTCAATACTCTTGATGAGCTTACAAATGAGTTGCGTCGCCCTGAGGCCCACTCTGTATCTCTCAATTTAGAATTAGCTCACAGAAATTATTGGCGTGCCGATAGCTCTCCTCATTGGCATTGTTTGTCATTTTTCTGACCTATTCATTCATTCATTCAATCAATAGATCCCAAACATCGAAAACAAACCACACACCGCCACAATGATCCTCTTCCACTTCGGCAACACACCATTGTTCTGTTCATCCTCTTCTACCGGCAGCTCCATCCGCCGCCTTACTACTGGCTAAATCGAAGACGGACTGATGCCCAAATCCCATTTCAGCCATGGCCCAATTACTACAGCATGGACGTGCTTAGACTCGGCCCCGTCCTTGTCCAGGCGCATGACCTGCTGCAGTTATCATGGATGATGGGACCATTCAGTTTCATACCTTTTGTTTAATCTTCGGATTCACTCAATTTCAACATATGATTGTGCCGGCCTTTCAATTTTCATTCATTATTCAACAACGTTGACTCGGGGTGGCATCAAATATTCAAGCAACGCAACACAAACAGTAAAACAAAACAACTACAAATTCATTCATTATTAATTTGTGAGTACAAGGGAAATCCATGGCAAAATTTTATTAAAACAACAATCTCTTCTTACCACCTTTTTTTGTGTTTCTCCAGCAGACAAATTTATTATTTCATAGCAAGTAAGCTGATTTTTGAGCATATTTCATTGTCCATTGCTTCACCTGACTTAAATCTTGCTTGGTTTATTTGTTCAGAATGCGATCAACTAGAGGCAGTACAGCCAGGGGTGAACCTGATCCCTGTTCTCCAATCGAAAGCTCAGGAGACAAGGCGGAGGTCAGGAAATTGTTCGCGGAGTTTCTCTTTCGCTCTGCAGACGCAATTGCAGCACCGTACTGGTTTTCTATTCGAGGTGACTGCTGGAAGAGCCTAATGCAGTACTTGACATTCACATCAAAGAGCTACAGCGCATTTCTCATGGCATCTGGCCTCATTCAAGTTAAGGGAACCAAAGTGCAGTTTTGTCCTAAGGAATGGAAAGAGTTTCTGGAGCAATACTCTTTGCATCCATTCGGCAGACCTAAATTAGGGTATGCAGAGCACACTGGAGGCAACGTCCTAATTGAAGCGATGAAAAAGAGATCTAGAAATGCACCACCCTTAGACAAGAAAAATGGCACTCGCAAACATCTTGAAATGCTACGAATAGGAAAAGAAGCAGACGGTGTGGCTACTAAAGCGGTGGAACAGCTATCAAGTGGTGTACCTCCACCAGAGTTTCACTTCCGTCTACGTTCTGTGCAACGAAAGTTCCGTACAAGAGTCCATCCTTTCATACGATCCTTTCTTGACGATCCCAAGCTATCAATCGTCGAACGATGGGTTCTCATGCCTGAGCTTAGCGAAGACATTTCCAATTATTTTGCCGACGATGAAGCCAAAGACACCGATGGAGCTGCTGATGCAACTGCCGATGCAGTGACCCATGCATCCACCAATGAAGCTGCGAATGTATCCGCCGATGGAGCTGCCGATGCACTCGCGGATGGAGCCGCCGATGCAACTACTTCCAATACAGCCACCGATTCGTACGCCAACGAAGCTGCAAATTCATCCGCCGATGCACACGCCGATGCACACACCGATCCAGCTACTTCCAATACAACCACCGATTCATACGCCGATGCACACGCCGATGGAGCCGCCGATGCAGTCGCCGATGCACATGCCGATGGAGCCGCCGACGCAAATGATGGACTCATCTACAGCATACCAGTACCAAAGTGTCAACCATTACCGATAGGTAAGATCTCTGGTGCATCGGACTGTCAATGCAAGAAGTATCCTATTTTGTCGTCACTAGGGTATCCTTTGTTTGTGTCAGAGTCTGACAATGAAGGAGATGAGATGGTGAAGCTGGCGAATCAGCAAGCTGTGTTGAGAGAAATAGTTTTGTACATGCGAAGTCTGGACGAGCCTTTGCAATTCAAAAATGGCAAATGGCCAACGAAACTCATTCCTTTGTCTGAGGACCCAGAGGTCTGGATGCCAGACCTCATCAAGGAGGCTGGCGAAGTCAATGTAATTCGTTCATTGACCAATTATCTGTTTTCAAACCACAAGGACACGTTTATCAATGAAATGCGAGAGCTGTGCAGCTCAAAAAAAGTGTTTCATGGATTGACTGACAATGACATGACACTACTTCTTGATTATCTTTGTTCTAACCACGGTGAATTGCTGTATTCTCAACTGAGGAACAACAAACTTGTTCCAAATGTTATGGATGAGTTTGAAGTAGCCGCGACCATCGAGGAAGCCAACATCTCAGCAAACCAATGGAGGATTATTGTACAATGTCTCAAGATGTTCCTTGGCGTGGACAAGATTTGTGTGCCAGAAACAAAGTGGCATCAACTTGGCAATGACCATGGCGAGGTCTCTTACCACGAATACGATTACGTGCACAAGCCAGGTGAAAAGGCAGAGAAGGTGAAGTTCTGGACCAAGGACCCCAAGGATGAATTGGTCCATCGTGTGACAAGGCTAATGCATGGCAAGTCACTTAGCGCTAGAGACATCCGGCACATGTGTGTTGTCTTTGCTGGGGATCACGGCCAGAAGAAATTCAGATTCGTTGTCAAGTTGATAGTCCAGATGGAAGAAGGAGCTTGCTTTGAAAGAGTCTTCTCCATTGGAGACATGCTCTGCAAGAAGGACACAGGTTTTCTTCTCAAAGAGACGATGCTGCCTCATTTGAAGCCTGGAGTTGACTTTGTCTACGAGAATAAACTTACTTTCTTCTTGAAAGATGGAAAGTGGTCATGTGATTACGCAACAGAAGAATCCGAAGCTGGTGACAAACTTCAAGAGGATGTGCACACGGGCGAGATCCTGGATATGGTCTTCCTCTCACCATTTACAGCCCTTGCAGGAGACATGCAATTCCTCTCTATTGTTGTTGGCAAAGAGAACTACGACTCGGACTGGTGCATCTTCTGCAACTTACTTTGCTCCTGTTGGAAGGCTGAAGGTCACAAGAAGGGGAACGAGTGGACATATGAAGGACTATGCTCGAAGGCCGAGGAAAATGCGTCCAAGAATTTGAAGGGGACTGACCTCTGTGGAGTCCGGGAAAATCCGTACTTCAAGATTCCTCCACGGAATGTTGTTTTGTCCATGCTGCATATTCTCATTGGTGTAGGGAATCAGCTGCTGGACTTCCTTATCCACCAAGTTGAGAGGCATATAGAGAACTTGACGCCAAGAGAAATAGGAATGCGTGAGGATTTAGTAATGATGGAGGAGCAACTCATCGAGGCCAGAGAGAACCGCAACAGTTGGGATGAATCCGATGAAGGTGGAAAAGAGTTACGGTCACGAAGATCTAAGAGGAACAAGATCTCCAACGCCATGGCGGATGCAGACATGAATGACACCGAAGACAAGGAGATTGATTTCGCCATTGATGAATTCTGTGAGCACCGCACTCGTATCGCAGAACTTGAAGCTGAGAGAGCAGCACTCGCCAAGAAGGTTGATGCTGCATTGGAGAAGGTTCGGACAACTAAGGCAGCTCTAGCAGAATTCAGGAAGGACAGAAAGATCAAGGAAGAAAGCATGTACACTGGGATAGATAGGATTCTACAGAAGTATGGGATTAAGCGTGCACAATACCATGGTGGAGATGTGAATGGAGTTGATCTCAAAAAGCTTATGGATAACTCGGAATTGATTATGGATGAAGTGCAGTTCTACCTAATCAAAAATAGGAGAGATAATAGTGAGTTTGGTGTGGATGACATTAAAGTCTTGTGTGCTAACTGCAAAAGTTTCCTCCAAATTTGGGATGTAGTTCTTTCAGCTGCTCACACCAATGATCCAACCGAAGAGGACTTCAAACACACGCAAGAAGCAGTTGAACTTGCATTGAAGATGACAAGATTCATGGGGATCAGTGTCACCCCGAAAATCCACGGAATCGAAGATCATCTAGTTGATCAAATGAAGAGGTTTCCCGGTGGAATTGGAAGGATGATCGAGCATTGGGTTGAGCTCTACCACCAAGTCGGAAAGAAGTATGATATGAGGTGGAAGGGAATGAAGAACGAGGGTGCACGGGCTAAGGTACGGGCGCATCGGGAGCATATTGCCAGCCATGAAAAAGTTATTGAAAATAGAGACAAATTCAGTGGGAGGAAAAGGAATACAAGAAAGGCAACCATTGAACGGAACGAGGCTATCAGGGAGGCCAAGAAACAGAGGAGGGAAACTGCAGTTGAATATCTTCGTGTTAAATTTGCTACATCTATTACATCTACATCTACTACTTCGGACTAAGTAATTCATAAGTGTTTTTTATTTATCTGTGCATTCAATTGTTGTAAACCATAATAGCGATTTGTGGTGCGAATCGATTCGTGCCGCCGACAAAGCAGCAAAGTACTTAGCGCTTATTACACGCAAATTATGCTCCAAGTTAGGTGCCAACTAGGCCACCCAGTGGTAAATGAGTAAAAAAATCGAAAAAATATTGAAGGGACTCACTAATCACGGGTTAAAATGGGTTCTACTGATGAACACATGGAAAAAATCCTAGTATCGTACAACTCTGGTATGTACCTACGATGAACGGAAAAAACGAAGTTTTATTGGAATTTTGGGTTTGGAACTGTGAATACTCTCTCTAGAAGAGCTATCTCAGGCTATCTCTCTACTCTAGAGTGCATACCCAGCACACACACAACATCTATCTGGCCTGGACGGATGGATGCATGTCCATCGTTCAACTGGTTCAACGTACAATATAATATTATGGTACCTACAATTGTTAAGAAGAAGATAGTAGTAACAACTGTACACCACACTACTTATTTTTTAAGGTACGATAGGGTACATACTACTACGTAAAAGCAGGCATTAGCACTAGAAATTTTCACTGCTTTCTCTATATCTATTGCCTTAAAAAGCAGCAAGACACAACATGGGCTCAATCTGGGCTTACTAATCCTGCACAATCTTGAAAATGTGAGGCCTGTTATTGAGGCCTGTGCAGTCATCATCAAACATTTTTATTGCCATGTACCATAGTTTCTATTGTACTTAAAAATAGGTATCGCCTGAAATTTCTTTTCTGGTGATAGATGGCGATACAAAGCCATGTCATAATATAAATAAAATATAAAATGTCAACCAAAAAATTAACAATAAATTGAACAAGTAGGAGTATGTTACAAATGCCCCCTTCTTTGATAAGAGTTTAAAGACATTGCTATTATTTGCGACCTTTTACATCACTTCAACTTCAATGCCAAACCAAATCATTCTTCAAAAAAGGATTATATATTGATATTTCTTGTTTATATCTTGGCAAGGGGAATTGAACAGTGAGTTCGCAGCTCACATGGTGAAATTTGGCTCAGGACTTATGTCGGACAATCTTTCAATTTTTCAATACTGAGCATAAAATGACCAATCTGATTAGGGTGTAAGATGGATCCATTGGAAGCCAAGGGGAAAAAATAAAGGACTTCAAGTAACTGAAAAAATGCAGTATGCCATACAAGGAAGGTTAATTTAAAAATTCACAAATGTTCTATTATGAATTAGAAATCAGATGGACTTGTCATGATTCAATATCAATAGTGTTGAATCTATCAACATCACCATATAATATTCATTTCAGGACTATTATTGTATTTCATTATGCATATTTAGTGTAAATTAGCTTATTTTCTTGCAAAAATGTGTTCATTGAGTAGTAAATTAAAAAAAATTGCATGATGACACAACAATTTCACATTCCTCATTCCTTGGTATCCTATGCCAAGAGGTTGAACAAGGGTTGTAGGATGTTGTTTACTTTCTGAAACAAAATTCAAAGGTGTGAGACTACTTATACTATGCACCATGTAACATGTAAATACTACTCTTAGTGGCTCTTATCTTTGTCCTCAATGTCATTACATTATGATTCTGAGTATGTTTACCCCACATTAACCATGAGCTAATGTAAACAATTATAAATCATTGTCTAATTGGTGCAGACTAGTCAAACCCAATGGAAATTGCTCTCTTTGTCAAATCATTAGAATAATGTAGTAAAAGGGTTTTACTCAGCAACCAACTAGGCTGTTAGTGACAATGTTATCATTTATAACAACACTCAATGACAGCTTTTGGTGTTCTTTGTAAATCAATATGATTCAAAAATATCACACTCATAGAACAAAACAGTGCTACTCCATGGCATGATACATACCAAAATACAGATCAGAGGAAAAGTAGTTGAATTTGTTGGCTTTGAATTTATGCATGATATTACTGTTTAAATTGAAAAAATGAGTGTTGGTATATCTCCTGTCCCAAATGATTGCAGATTAAGTCATCCTATTTTTGCGTAGTTACATCACTGCAGAGATCACCACAAGAAACATTTTTAATTCTTTGCTGTTGGCAAGACCAACTACTACAATAAGCAAATAATATCACTTTGTTCACAACAAAAGCAAAGATTGTTTACATTTTTATGCCAAGGTTAAGGTAGTAAATCTTTCTCTGAAAATAAAGATAAAAAAGTGATGTGCTTAGGTGTATTTATCTCTCTTATCTTCTCACCAAGTGTCAAATGATTTGTTTATCAATATGTAATTTTCAACATTGAAATCTAATCATCCCTATTGATCATTAAAAAGAGTACTCTTTCAATTCCCTCTTCTTTTAAAATGATGTTGGCCAGTGACTGTTGTAACTAAAAAGATGTAACAAGTGGTACTGTGTACTAAGAAATATTGATCTTCACCTTTTCTGCTTGTATATCCATTAGGCATTAATACAGTAACTTTAAAAAGATTCATTGAAAGGTGCATCCCAATATAAAATTCAATTGATGATGTGCTGTCCCATAAATTCAATAAGCAAAAAAAACGTATCAAATGCAACTCTAATCATTGGTCATCTTGAAACACATGTACTTACTTGTATTCACGCTTGTCACAGAACTAAAAGTAATTTCTGATAACCATTATGGCAATAGCAATCATTCAATAACAATTTTTGTTTGTTTGATTTGATCTGCCTCTTCATTCACAAGTTGATTCTATCTAAAAGAACTGACAGGATAAACATAATTCAAATCTAAATGTTTGATTGTTCTGCAAAAGCAACTAAGAGAAACATCTTTACAAAAAGTAATCAAAAATTCTCTGAGCACCTAAGATTTAAAAACAATATTTAACAATTTTTGCTTTTCCTCTAAAGTGATATTTTACTGTGATACTTCCAAAAAAATCCCGAAGACTGAATGCCATTATTTCATGAAATGGATTGGCATGAAATAATTCAATAGTAATGATTTAATAAAGTTTTCCTACACTACAAGTATATTAGATGGTAATGAAATAAGGGGAATTCAAAGAATAGACATGGTTTCATACAATAACATGTTTTGACACTACAACATATTAGAACAATGTAACAAGAAATATTGAGCAATGAAATTAGAAGTCAATGACACAAACCATACCAAAGCATAACAAAAGGTACACAGTTGATGATATGGGCATTTTATTAATAGCAAAGATTTACCAGTGACCTCAATAAACCTGGCTCTTATCAACTGATATCCTTGTACAATAAATTTACATTGAGATCTAAATTATTATATTCATGACAAAAGGCTATCTGCAACAAGTGAAAGTATCTTAGAAAGATAAAAATCATATATTGAGTGATAGAGAAAAAAATGTATGTAGCTTAGAAGCAATTTTGAATTGTATTAGACTAACATTGTAAAATTTTTTTCTCTTATAATATGTTGGGAGTTTCAACATTTGACATTTTTCATTTTAAGAATTCTATTTTGAATGGTTTAAGCATTGTAAAACTTTCCATCTAAAAAATTCATGATTTGATATGCTGAAACTAATTTCCATTTTGCAGAAAGATCATTTTTGCAAAATTCATATTGCTTTGTTGTCAAACTATGGTATTATTGGTACATCTTTCCCCTTGTACATATGTGTACTTATGGTGTGGGTGGATCTTTATCTAGAACTGACATGTGTCAATATTTGTCTTTCCTCATTCCTTCCTTCCTTCAAGGTCACAGCCTTACCTTTTATTTGTAATTACCATCCATATTTACAGAGAAACTCCCATACTTCTGTGTAGAATGGAGGTACAGCTAAATGTTTTTTGCTTTACTCCTGTCAGCTTCTGACACTTTGCCTTTGCATAATAAATTCTTGACCTACAAAAAAAAAAGTATTCTGTCTAAAAATTAGAACCATGGCAAGTTTTATCAATAGCATTCAAAAATATGAGCCTGATGTCCTTTATCGATTGTATCAAGTATAAATCCACTAGCCCTCCATTTTGAAGAGAGCAACTCTTGACTGTAAATGATGAGCATGTTGAGCATTGGCTCAACAAAAATTCCTACAGCAATCTGGGTCCTGATGAATATTCCATCCCAGTCAACATATTCTAGGGTATCAATTCTTTTTTTCAAGAATAAGGCTTTATCATCATTTATGCCCCTCAATAACATGCCTTGGGGTGATTGCTGGTAATCCTACCAGAACTTCTGCTGTTAATAATATGATAAAGAAGGTCAAGAAAAAGAGGTAAGAAGACAGGGGGTTTTCAGCCAAACATGACATGCCTTGGAGTTTATGGAGTACTTTTTGCTGTTGATGCAGCTACTGATGGCTCTTGTATTCACCCCCAGTGTGGTTTTTTATGCTTGCAATGATCACTTGTAAGTGGCAATTGATTGGCTGAATTGATGATATGATGAACATGTCATGATTAACCTTTACTTTTGATGTGAAGTTTCCTTTCACACTGAACATGAGAATAGACTGGAGTAAAAATAGTATTGAGGAGAGAGCCAAGCCAGATTGTGTTTGGATGTATTGATGCATTGATTTGCCCACACCTTTGGTTAGTTGTATTCCTGGGAGACAGTGCAAAATGGATCATTTGTGATCATTTAAATTTTTAAGTACTGTTTTCAATCCAAACGATCAAAATAATACTAAGATAT
>JALLOT010003450.1:0-11261 GCA_036939595.1 Thalassiosira livingstoniorum | reverse complement strand
AGTCCTCCTAGGACATTTTTCTTGTATTCCAAAGTGCTTATTTTGTAAAAATAAGTGTACAATGACAAAATTTTAGGCGTTTTGTGGAATACAAGAAAAATGTCCATGGACGACTACAAACGCAGTCTTACTCCTTTGTATTCCACACCAGTGGGCCAAAAAAAGGTCGTAGACTTCTTATAGTATTATCTTTTTGAAAGCCTCAGGCCTTCTTGTTGCATTCTTGCAGTGATTTCTGGCCTGGTTACTCATATGAGCACTCAAAAATATGAATAGAGACTCATATGAGTACCTAGTCAAAAGTCAGTTCTCTCACTGCATTCCAGATCACCCAATGCAACAACAATCAAACCAAAGTAATCAACTCGTATTCTGTTCAACTTTCAAGCTCAACAAAAAAATATTTGTGAAGGATTTGCAAAGTATGGCAAAAAATGGTTTTGTTACAAAAAAAATCATTCTGCAGCAGAATACCATGGATTGTGCCGCCTTCCTGGTTGTTTTTTGCCACATCTTCAGGTTTAGTCCCTTCCAGCCAGCTGCCAATATAGGTTCCTGGTTAGGAAGGTGTGCTGTCAATTGCTCATGTTGGAATTAGCACTCGAATCAAAGCACCAGTCATTTTTGTATGCCATGGGGTAGAGTACCAGAAGCCATAAAAGTAAAAGCCTCAACAATGATACCTTCCACCAACATGGTGTTTTTTGTTTGAAACCATCGTAAATTAGAATTAGTATAATTTACTCAATTAGACATGATTAATTAATGTAGTTACTTGTAGTTACTTGTAGTTACTTGTAGTTACTTGAAGTTTCTTATTGTTAGTTGATTGTTGCTTAAAACCAATCTAAACAACATAGCAAAAACAAAACATGTTATTGTTGCCATTGGCATCTTACAATGGTAATGGTAAAGATTGTGTCTGTTGCATTTGCAGTTGCCATTGTAACAAACACTGCCTACAACATGATTTCAAGTGCAGTTGGTGGTGATAGGGTCCAGGACCCAGGCCTTGGATTCCATTGTCTCCACTTTGATGGCAAGCAATTAGTACTGACACTATTGATGGAAGATGCTGATGCAAGTAGTCTGAACCACCATTTGTGATGCTGATGGTAATTGCCATCTGCAATGCAAATGGCAGCAGAACACAATGATGTCATAAGTAATTGTTGAGTTCGTGGCCCAAGAATTACTAGGCCATGGAATCAGGCGTACCAATTTTCATCCATGAACGGCCATTATTCTAGTTGCCATTGTGATAAAAAAAGTGGTTGTTGAGACACAAGACAATGAAATAATGGGCAAACAGGGGAAAATTTTCATATGTAATCTTATGAGACTGTAAAATTATTATCTAAAAAAAAATAGACATTTTTTAAACTTGTTTCTTGCATCTACCTGTTAAAAATGTACAAGGTGAGTGAAATAAAAGTGAAAAAATGAGTGCTAAACTGCATCAAACAACTCAAAGTAAGCATCTTAAACTTAAAGTGGTTTAGTGAACCACAATCACACCAGTGATGATTTGGTGTGCATTGGTCAAGGGTGCACTGCTAATATTTGACCTGAATCAATGGCATTAACTCACAACAGCTAATACTAGTTATTTGCATAATTTCAGGCAATCATATGAGTACCTAGTCAAAAAAACATACTGGGGTCCACAAAAAAATCTGTAGAAGGCATGACTAGGTACTCATATGAGTATCTAGTCAATTTTATTTTTGGATAATTTCATTTTTTGAGTGACACTAAGAATTGGGTGAAGATAGGTCAAAAATTGTCTTTTACCAGCAAAAATTACCTTTTAAAGGATATTTAGACACCAATGAACAAATATGCACAACTATTATGTTCATAGCTTTGTCAGAATAGTCTCAGAATAAACTAAGTATACGACACATTATTGGGTACTTGTATGAGTACCTAGTCTTATGTCAGTAGGCACCAGGTATAACTTGGACATTGATCTCATTAGGAGGTGGATCTGGAGATCAGACATGAGGAACATCAATCTCATAAAATTGCTCACTTTTGACTCTTCTTTCTGGAGATATTTCATCTCCTTTTCCTGATTTTAGTTCCAGATGATTTTTCTTCTCCATTATCCTTTAATTCTTAATCTTTCACCTCCTCATCACCATCTAGTTCAAAGTGTTGCTGAACCTCCAATCAAGCACCTGGTTTGTTCAAGTTGGATGCTTCCAACTTAGAATCTGGGAACAGTTGGAGATCCACATTTTCATTCTTATCTTACTTTTCCTTTTTCTTTCTTTCTCCACCATCTTCAATATCACTATCAAATTTTTAGATCTGCTGGTGTTTTTTGGGGAATGGATCAGGTCAATTGACCAGCTTATGTGTCCCTGACTGATTGGATGAGGAAGGAATTTAATCATCATCTATGAAATACTACCTGATAGTGCAATTTGATTAATTTCCATGGATAAAATTGATGGCTTGACCTCTGAACTTTCATAATACTCACTGAGACCTATCCCTTCACCCCCTGAACTTCTTAACCACTATTTATTAGGTCATAAGATTCAACTTCATACTAGCATTGCTTAGTAAAAATAACCTCTGATTAAAATTGCTGTTGTTCAGTAAATATTCAAACTTTTGACCTGATTTCTTTTCCTCTGAAAGGGAAGAGTTAGTTCTTGAACTCTATAATTTCAGCTGGGAGCTGCTGAGTCCAATTGAAAAACAAAGTTGCAATGGATCTGACCTCTCTTGTAGAGTGTAGTCCAATTACATCAACATTGTTTGTTATTCTTTCACTCCATGTTGTATGGTATCATTATTTTTATCGTATGATTCAAATGCAGTAAATACACAGCTGTCCACCAGAAAACAAGTAAATATCTGTAAATAGGTATAATAATATACAACATGATCTCACCTAGTACCCCCCATTGCCACCTCTGAATGCCTGACAATGATTGTGGTATCCACTTGGACCCCATTTTGGAGAAAGGTAGAACATGTGAAAAATCAGTGCCCCTCTTAATGACTAGTTGGAAGTCAATGATATGGCCTTGGGAGATATGATACCTACTTTTAGGCAGTGTGTTCAGTTTGGCTTGGGCAAAGCAGTTTATGGGGGATGAAAATATTATTTAAATAAAAAAATATTGACTAAATGTTAGGCTTCATCTCTTGTTGAGATATAATATCATTCTTGATCTCTGATATTGGAGTCATTGGAGTTGGGGATTGATTGTAGAGACAGCACATTTTGATTTTCACCTGGCTATGTGTAGTTTGGTTGGAAACTTCAGGTCTCAACCATGGATGAGGCCTCTTTTTTGTTGCTCTTGGTCTTCAGATTCTTGGTTAACTATTTGCTTTTCCCTTTACCTATATCTTTCAGACCTTTAATCATTTTGCACTCTGAAACTTTGCTGATTGCATTTCATATCTCTTTCTCTCAGGTTTCACTGGATCTCTGCACCAAACAACTTCCATAACCATTGATTCAGATTGATCACTACGGTTCCTATGATGGGTGGATGGGTTCTCAAGAACTTTGTTATCTTCCCATTCACTTCCATACAAAGTCATACAGCTTGCTGAAACAGGCTATCATCTCCAATCATATATTTTATATTGCTGAGATATTAATCTTCTTAGCTAAGGTTGCTGTGTCACTGGTGAGGGTTTCAACTGATTCTCAGTGTTGAATGCATGCTTAAATTTTCCTGACTAAACAGTATCCTTTTTTGTTTGGCAAATTTAAGCAGATCCATTTCAGATTTGATAAGAGATTTGATGGTAGCATGATTATAGTTTGTCAAGCTTCTTGTTAATGACCTTGTACTTCTGCTTGTCCTCATGTCCATCTGCTATACTGACCATATCCTTTAACCTCCTGAACTTAACTACTAAATATTAGGCTATTATATTCAAATTTTTACTAGCTTTACTTAGCTAGAACTGGGTGTTACATTTTACCTGGACCCAAGCAAGATCTGGGTAAAATAATATAAATACCCATTCACCTGGATATTTATCCTGTAAATGAGTAAACTACTGGGTAAAAATGGTTTCCTACCCTCTTGGCCCAGAATGGAAATGGGGAAATAAATTTACCCATGGGTAAATTTACCCAAAACAGTTAAATGCATTTCAAGTGCATTTTGACATTATTTTAAAGTCAGATTGAAGATGAGGCACAACAGACTAACAATTAACACATATTCCTTTTCATTGTTAATGAGTGCTACCACAACCAAACACAATAATTGTGAGTGATTAAGTAGTTGGGCAACAATTTTGTTGACATCTATGTAATGTTGCAACTTTCTCTATGAAATTACTGAGTACTGACAAAAATAAATGATATTGCACAAAATATGAACAGAGTAATAGTGAAATCAGTTGTCATAAATAGACAATATCATAATCAAAATTATTCTTCACTTGAAATATGGAACAAATAATTGATATCCTTAATAACCCCTGTCATCTTTAGTAGCTAGCCTTGCATTCAGTTTGATGTACATTTTTGTATTCTATCACCATGCTCATGACAAAAGGACCAACCTGTCTGCTCAACCTCACCAAGCAATTGTTGGAGTTGATTTTTCATGTGATAAAACCTAATGTGACCTTATTAACACTTAATTGACTGCACCAAATAGACATGCCATCAAGAATGAGCCATTTTTGCAACAAATCAGTTAGCAGAGCAAACAGGCACCAGCAAGCAGATCCAAGCACCAATGTTGTTGGGGGAGGGTATTAGTATTAGAAGGTCGGTATAGCTTCCAGTAGTTTCTGGGGTGAGTTGTTGAGAGAGTAATTGCTTTTTGAATACAACACCTCAAATCAGCTCAAATCACCTGCAATTTTTTGTATTTTGTATTTTTTGGTACCTTATTATCTTCTACCAAAAACATAACTAAATCTATGGTACTTAAAGTACCAAAGGATACAAAACTTCAACAATGGCACTGCTACCAACATTGTTACGACATGGCATGATTCACTAGAAATACATTGTTAAAAAGTAATAGCTTGGCAGGATAGCTTAATTAAAATGGTCTAGAATGTATAATCAGATAATTACATTTAGCTAGTGTTTATTCTTATTCTATCTTAATCACCAGTGCAGTTTAGGAAGGGTGGCAACACCAGTCTTCCATAGGGATCAACTAAATGTACTATGAAATTTATGTTTTATCATCATTATTCTATCTTAATCATCTAGTTGCTAGCAAACACCAGCAGCACACTGCTCAACACAACAGCAACAATAAGCATTTTTTTCTCTGCATCAAATGATGCAATTATGAAACTGCATTGTCAGTTGATCACATAAAATGACTTACCAGTTGCAGGGTGGTCAGCAGAAAGACAGAATGGACAATTGGCATAATGGCATAAATTACACCATTTTGATGCTTTTTGCTGGATAGAGATGTGAATGGGGGATGAGTTTGTTTGTCTGCGTGATCATATGCATGTTGTGACATATGACAACAAACCTAAAAAATAATGTACACTTTTACACAAATGGGAAAATTTACTGGTAAAAAATATTTATCCATGGGGTATTTTACCCACTCAAATCTTTACCATTTACCCAAAATTCCTGGGGTAACATGTAAATGGGTAGGTTACCTGGTGTTTACCAGATAAAATCCAGTTCTAGTTTCCTCTTTTCAGAAAAAATTAGGTCAAATGGTGAACTATTTGCCAAGAAATGACAATTTTACAAGGAGACTTATTGCTTCACTAAGTAGCGCTAGTTAAAAGCTGATTCTTAACTACCAATGTTTAGTAGGTAAGATAAGTGTATGAAGGGATACTAATGGATGGAACAAAAACATCTGGATAAAAAGGCACACATAACATGGTCACCATCCAAAAAATAAACGTGACGTAAAGTTTTATGGTAAGAAGACTTAATAAAAAAGTCCCAGAACAGGTACATTTGACTATTGTTAATGACTAAATTAAATATCCCTTTGAGTATTCCAACTTCTAAATTCCTTTTAATGATGAGGTTTCAATGGTCAATATCAGGTTCATGGGAATGGATATCAAAATTTCTATTGAATAAAAATACAAAATTTTTGTTGATGCTTGAATCAAAAACATGATCTCAATTCCTCAGCAAAAAGAACTTACACTATCTTATCACTGATGAGGGGCATCTGTATGCTGAAATCCAAAAAGGGATGTATCGTCATCCAGATGCTGAAAGTAAAAGTATGACCAATGACCTGCTGAAAAAACTTCTTATCCCCCATGTATTTTACAAGTACAAATACACTCCAGACACTTGGACCCACAAGTCTTGCTCAATCAAGTTAATACCTGTAGTTGATAATTTTTGAGTTGAAAATATTAATCATGCCAATGAGATTCACCAGTAGATAAATTTAAGAAAATGATGTGAGGTTACAACCGGTTGGAATGGGTCAAAATTTGGAATAATAACATTGAAGCTGGTTTACATCAATCAGTGTGTTGACTTGCCCCTTCCATGATATTCTGAAAAAGGATTAAAAATTCAACAGCAAAATCAAGAACAACACCAGCACTTGCCACAGCCTGCACTATTACCTCTATTTGGTAAACATACACAAGTATCTTCTCCATCAGACACAATCAAGCCCCTTGACAAGCTCAGTACAAAACAAATACAACAATTTGCTGCTGCTTCCATTATTATCCAAAAGATTTGAGTAGAAAAATGCTCAAAGTCATCCACACAATAGGCAAAAGGCAAGCAGTACTTATAGAACTCATCAACAAACAGACAACTTAGTTCCTTGACTATGCCGCTACCCACCCAGAGACCAAAGTTTGCTATTATGTAAGCAACATGATTCGAAAGTTATTTAGCATCTCTGGGTATTCTAATAAACCTGAATCAAAGTGTGCCTGTAATTGGTGATTTCATATGATAGAATCACAGCTGCTACCTGAACTGCAATAGTTGAATGGCCCCATCAACATTGAATGTTCTGTAATTAATGGCTACATTGGCAGCTGAGGTTGAACTATGTAGTTTGTTTTAAAATTTCCAAAAAGCTATTGCTTTTAATGGACATGGTCAAGTTAGGACAACCACAGCAACTATTCCCCATTTACATCAACAGCAAACAGTTTCTGATATTGCAAACCAAATGATGAAAAAATAAAGGTCACATGCTATGAATAACAAATATTTTTGGGTCATTGATCAAGTGTCAAAAATGGTACTCTACAAGTCATTTAGTTCCCTGTACTGAAAAAATAGGCAGATTGTAACACAAAAAAATTCCAGCTCATCACATTAAAGTGAGGTCTGATTCTTTCACTTAAATAACTCAGCTCTATCCCCTCAGAATCTACAAGGGTGTGTCAAACCCAACCCTATCACCAATCCCACATGATAATACCAATCACCAATGCTTAGTAGTGAGACTGATGCCACCACAGCCTGAGTATTTCTTCATCTTGGCTGATTCAGGACAGTCCCAAGTTGCAGGTAGCTCTATTACTTCATAAAATAGTCAATCTCATGAGTTGCTAGATCTTGTCTTTTCCTGTTGCTCAAAATGTATCAAGCCACAGCATGCTAAAATATATAATATATTGCTTTCAGTATCAAGTACCAAAAAATGAATTCAAGGATCAAGATTTTGTTTTCTATTTCAGTTTTGATGACAACTACATAGATGGAAAGAGGCTCAAGCAAAAGTCAAACCTAGAATATTTTTTCAGGTTTTTCCTTGCAAGTTTAAACCCTAGTATTTTCAAACATTTGCATGTATCTTCAAGTAAAAAATTAACACAAAACAAAATTACAACCCCTTGTGTTTGTGTACATGAGTATCATTCTACATAGTTTGAACTGTCACAGCTTTCACATGAATGACAAAAATAACAAAGTTTCCAAAAAACTTCATACAAGAACAAGTTTAATTATTTGGAATGAAATGGCATTCAACTTCTTTACTTTTGCAATGGAAATATCATTTTACTTACAGTAGGACAGAGGATCATTGAAATTATTTTGGTCTCTTCCTAAGGAGGAGGCCGATCCAGAGTGTTGAAGCACTTTGCACTGTTCTAGTTTAGTTTTTTTATACTTACAAGCTGGTATATCCAGCAAGTGCAATTTGGGAAGAATGGCAACACTTGTCTTCCATAGTCCATATGGATCAACTTAAAGTACTTAAAAGTTTCTGTTTCATCATCATTGTGATTTTATATAATATTGATTTGCAAAATTAAATCTGTCATCAATGATTCCAGAAAAAAATGTAACACCAACACAAAATTACAACCTCTTGTGTACATGGGTATCATTCTATATTGTTTAGACTGCCACAACTTTCTCATACATGACAAAAAAATATAATTTCCACAAAAACTTTATATAATTAGAACAAGTTTTATTATTTTCGGAAGGAAAATGGAAATTTCTTCACTTTAGCAATGGATATTGAACAAACTGGTTGGCTCAATGATAGATGAGTTAACTTCCAACATCTTCTTAAATCAACAATTCACATTTGCAGCATCAGAAATTTGCTTCTATCAAGTGCTATCACCATTAATCTGAAAGCATTGCAGAATAGCAAATGCATCCATTTTTTGTTACACTTTTTTGGCTTTTGAAATGATCAGATTGTTGCTGTAATAAAAACAAAGTGAAAATATCAGATAGTTGGCTGATATGACAATACAAAATATGATATTGTGAAGCTTTGTATCAAGAGTAGTTTTCAAATATCTTTTAAACAATACTGTTTCATATCACTTACTTACCAACTTTCTAAGACTCTTTTTAAGTTTTTTCAAAATCAGAGATATTTTTAATTCTTTTTTGTTGAAACCAGTTCTTTAAGATCAATTATGATCGTGTGCATCTTTCATCCCAAAGCACCAAGCAATACATTTCAACTACAAAGCCTCATGAATACCAAAGCCACCCCCTAAAAATACAATCTCCATCTTCTTGTTTTCTTGAGTCTCTGAACTGTATTCTCAAAATACAAGGGAAGACCTTCTTGAAATTGCAATCAAATGTATATTGTCATGAAAAACTTACAATGAATTAAAGTAAAGACTTAATCTGGGTGACCACCGGGAAGTAATTTTGGGAGTAAATTAATTTTACAGAATATCATAGTCAAATCACATTCATGTATCATGTATATATTGGAATGCCACAGATAAGTTTGCTTTTGTAGGCCAGAATCTAGCAATACAAACCATTAGAACTGCAGCTCATGACTTGTACAGAAGAATATTTAACATCTGTTCAAATGACAAAGTATGCTTCAAATAATGGCAATGCTTACTGAGGCCAATTTTCCAATCACATCCAAAATGGAAAGGTTTGCATTCCTTTGTGTTCAAAAACTAAAATCAAAAGGTACCAGTTCATTTTTATTGTGTTTTTTGCAATGATGGGATTAAACATGTAGCTGGGATCACTACCCTAGAAAAATGAGATAAAAACCCAGATACATGACAATTGCATGCAAATGGGTGGTATAGCAATTGCAAGGAGTGAAAATGGAGGGCAACAAGCAGATGCTTCAAAACATAAACTGCCCTGACCAAAACTAATCACTGTCCGAAGTGTTGGGAGTTTATCTGAAAAAGGGAATTTCTGGACAATGAGATGACACAGTCAGAGTGTTTCTATTCAACACCTTGAGCCACAAATCAGTTTTTAGTAATAATGGCACAATGGAAGTGTTTGAATTTCACATAAGTTATGATTTTTTTTTTCATTTTTGTGTTCTTCAAAACATTTGCACAGGCCATCTTAAATTTTTACCATTTCCTTCAGTGAAAATTTTGCCTCAAAGCATAATAATACGATATATTATTATTTGTAGTACCAACAACTTCGATCCACTTGGCCATTAAGAGGGACAATAGTATTACTCTTCACCAATTTATTTATCTAAAAATTGCTGTTTAGAGATCATTTCTTATTTTAAAGGTGGACTGAATGCTGAATGGGATTAATTTCACACCAAGGATGTGTAAAATCAAAGTTATATCGGATATGACGTCTTTGACTGTGTTCAACACATTCACTAAATCCCGAAACGATTCCCTTGCTAAAAAGAAATCCATCTTTGGATCTGATTGTGGTTCACGAGCCCCAACCGAGCACTATTGATTGTTTACAAGAACTGATAGACTTGTCATGAAAATCACTTTTAAACCTAAACTATTTTATCACGAGAAAGTCTAACGTGACGACCGGCGCTGCATCAAAACTCAGCTTAGAGCTCGTGCGCAGCCAGGTCCCAAAAATATATAAAATTCTTCCCGGTGGATGACAAATGCGTCTCCAAACATCAACTCCTAAAATGCTTTATTATTTCATCAATGCTCTAACTCAGCAATTTTCAGTTCAAGATATTGAAAATTGCATTGCCTATTATCAGTGTTGAAGTAGAGAGCACTGCTGCTGTTGCCCCATTATTTCTAAGACGAAAATCGAGAAAGTCCAATTAGCTATTTAAAATCCACAAAATCGAAAGTCATAATTGCGAATATATGCGATAGACACTCACTGAATGGCGCTAATTATGTTGTCATTGTCTTCTTCTGCTGGTGGTGCTTCCGTGGGGAAAGGTGTAGGCTTTGGTGTCTCTTCTGGCTCTCCATCACCCCCTGAGTTAGGCATTGACATTGACATGGATAATTCCATCAGGTCCCGCCCACCAAGCGATTTCTTTCCAGAAGATGTACGACCCCACGCACTTCCTTCAGATCTTATACGCGATGAGACAGACGAAAGCTGTGCATATGCTGGAGTTGGGGCAAGAGCCATAGCAACAGCAGCGAAGGACACAAGAGTTCTCATAATTACGGATGTGTTTACAGAAAGAACGAAATCAAAACGTGCAGGAGAGCAGAGAGAGAAGATCAGAGGAGATGTTCTGAATAAAAGTAGTAAAATTGTGAACTGTGAGCAGAGATGGAGAATGGAGAGAGTTGCTGAAATTTGATTGGGGCATTGGGGATTGGGGTGGGCCGGCGACGCGGACCGGCTTGCATCTCACAGTAAGTATGGTACTTACTTACGAGTACTTCATTAAGTACGAGTAGTTAGTAAGTACTTACCTCCTATCCTATCTACCATATACCTCTACCGAAATCACAACTCTAGGCTAGCTAGAGAGTAGTACTAGGAGTACTACAATACTTAAACCAGACTACTTAAGGTAAACTCTCTAAAACCTCCCGACAAAAATACATAAGATGATGTACTGGAAACAGATACC